>OY756213.1:0-17207 GCA_963576795.1 Metopia argyrocephala | reverse complement strand
AAAAAAAAAATAAAATTAATAAAATAAAAATTCAAAAAACAAATCTTAATAAATAAATTTTTAAATTATTATTTTGTATAATTTGATTTAATTGAGAACTTTTAATAAGATTTAAATATAATTGTTGACCTCCAAAATATTCAGACCAACCTTGATCAAAAGACTTAGAAATTCTTATCCCAATTACTAAATAATAATTAATAATTCCATAAGTTGAAATATAAGGTATAAATCATATTGACCCTAAAAAATTAGAAATTAAATAATTACTAAGTGCTTTATTATAAAAAAATAAAGAAATATTAGCAATTAAATAACCTATTAACCCCCCAATTAAACAAACAAATAATACTAATATTTTTAAATAAATAGGAAGAATCACAACTATTGGGGTAGAAAAAATTAATCAATTTATTATTCTACCTCCAATAATTCTCAAAATTAATAAACCAATTATACTTTTTAATATTACTCAACCTTCATCATTTAATATATTTAAAGAAAAAAAATTAGAATCACCTCTCATTGTATAATATACTAATCGAAAAGAATAACAAACTGTAAGACCTGTAGAAAAAAAATAAAGAAAAAAAGATAATTGATTAATATATGATATTCTAACAATTTCAAGAATTAAATCCTTAGAATAAAATCCAGCTAAAAAAGGTATTCCACATAAAGCTAAATTTGCTACATTAAAACAAGAAGAAGTTATAGGTATTAAAGTTCTCAATCCTCCTATTAAACGAATATCTTGAAAATTATTTATATTATGAATAATAGCTCCTGCACATATAAATAATAAAGCCTTAAATAAAGCATGAGTTAATAAATGAAAAAATGCTAATTTATAAAATCCTATTGATAAAATTCTTATTATTAACCCTAATTGTCTTAATGTTGATAAAGCAATAATTTTTTTTAAATCAAATTCATAATTTGCTCCAACACCTGCTATAAATATAGTTAAACCAGATACTAATAATAAAAAATTTCCTATTCATGTTATTCTTAAAATTAAATTAAATCGAATTAATAAATAAACCCCTGCTGTTACTAATGTAGAAGAATGAACCAAAGCTGATACTGGAGTTGGAGCAGCTATTGCAGCTGGTAATCAAGAAGAAAAAGGAATTTGAGCACTTTTAGTTATAGCAGCTAATATGACTAATAAACCAATTACTATTATTTCAAAATTATTTATTATAACTTCTAAATAAAAAATATAATTTCAACTTCCATAATTTAATATTCAAGCAATAGCTAATAATAAAGCTACATCACCAATCCGATTTGATAAAACTGTTAATATACCTGCATTATAAGATTTAATATTTTGAAAATAAATTACTAAACAATAAGATACAAGTCCTAATCCATCTCAACCTAATAAAATTCTAATTAAATTTGGTCTAATAATTAATAATATTATAGAAGTAACAAATATTAATACTAATATAATAAATCGATCAATTTTTCAATCACCTGATATATATTCAAAACTATAAAAAATAACTAAAGAAGAAATTATTAAAACAAATCTTATAAAAATTAAACTTATTCAATCAAATAAAAAAGTTATTACAATTCTTATTGAATTTAATGAAACAACTTCTCATTCAATAAATATTCTATTTATACTTTTTAAAGCAATAAGACCAAAAATAAATATTATTAAAGAAAATATAAATAAAACTTTAGATCTAATTTTACAAATTGATATATATTTAATAATTTAAGGAGAATTATCTCATTTTTGACACCACAAATCAACATTTTTATTAAACTACTTAAATATAATCATAATAAACATATATCCCCCTTTAAAATTATTAAATTCAAAGGAAATCAATGCAAAAATAATAACAAAAATTCACGAACTGACCCTATTCTAAAAGTATAAACTCCTGAAAAAATTTTACCATGTTGTCTATAAGTATATATGTATAAAGTATAAGCAGCTCTAAAAAAAGATAAAAATGATAATATTAATATAGTAACTCATGATCATCTAACAATTCTATTTATTAAAGAAATTTCTCCCAATAAATTTAAAGTTGGAGGAGCAGCTATATTTGCTGAACTTAATAAAAATCACCATAATGCTATAGAAGGCATAAAATTTAATATTCCCTTATTAATTAATAAACTTCGTCTTCCTATTCGTTCATAAGAAATATTAGCTAAACAAAATAAACCAGATGAACATAAACCATGAGCAATTATTAAAGTATAAGAACCACATATCCCTATATAAGTTATAGACATTAAACCAGACAAAACAATCCCTATATGAGCAACTGAAGAATATGCAATCAATGCCTTTAAATCTGTTTGTCGTAAACACATTAATCTTACTAAAACTCCTCCTACTAATCTAATTCTAATCCACATAAAATTAAATTTTAAACATAAACTTTGAAATAAAAATAAAACTCGTAATAAACCATAACCACCTAATTTTAATATAATTCCAGCTAAAATTATTGAACCAGAAACTGGAGCTTCAACATGAGCCTTAGGTAATCACAAATGAACTAAAAATATTGGTATTTTAACTAAAAAAGCTAATACTATCGAAATATATAAAATTTCTAAATCAAATATATAATTACTTAATAAATAATAATTTATTGTACCCACTATTTTATAGATATAAAAAATTCCAATTAATATTGGTAAAGAAACTAATAAAGTATAGAATAATAAATAAATCCCAGCTTGTAAACGTTCAGGTTGATACCCTCAACCTAAAATTAAAAAAAATGTAGGAATTAAACTTCTTTCAAAAAATAAATAAAATATAAATAATCTCATTCTTATAAAAGTACATACTAATAATAATAACAACAAAATAATATTTAATAAAAATAAATTAATATAATTATTATTTTCATAAACTGAATTTCTCGCTATTAATATTAAAGAAATAATTCATATACTTAACAAAATTAATCCATATGAAAT
Organism: Metopia argyrocephala; assembly: GCA_963576795.1. NCBI lineage: Eukaryota > Metazoa > Arthropoda > Insecta > Diptera > Sarcophagidae > Metopia > Metopia argyrocephala. Next base: position 14,240 of record OY756213.1, on the reverse strand, counting down.
TATATCACAACCAAATATATAAGAAATTGATATAAAATAATTTCTATAAATATTTATTAAAATAAAAACAAAACTTAATAGAAATAGTAAATTTTGAACCATTCAATAAGTTTTATATAATAAACATATCGGTATTAAAAATAAAATAAATATAATTAATTTTAACATTGTAAAATACTTATTCTTTGAAAATAATCATTACCATAAGAACGAATTATTGAAACTAAAATAGAAAGACCCAAAGCCCCCTCACAAACTCTAAATACTAAAAATATTATTCTAAAAAATAATTCATAATTTACTATATTTAAATACATAAATAATAATAAAAATAATATTAAAACTATATATTCTAATCTTAATAATATAGATAATAAATGTTTTCGATTAGAAACAAAAATAAATACTCCTATTATAAATAAAATTCTAGGAATTAGTAAATTTAAAATTATTAACATAAGTTTTAATAGTTTAATAAAAACATTGGTCTTGTAAATCAAAAATAAGAGTACTCTTTTAAAACTTCAAGAAAAAAGAAAGTCTTTTTCATTAATCTCCAAAATTAATATTTTATATAAACTACTTCTTGATATTATCCAATGACTTTTAATAACTTTAATATTTATTTTAAATTTTATATTTATAAATATAAAACACCCATTAGCAATAGGATTAACATTACTAATTCAAACAACCATAATTTGTTTAATATCAGGATTAATTACTAAAAGATTTTGATTTTCTTATATTTTATTTCTTGTATTTTTAGGAGGAATATTAGTACTATTTATTTATGTAACATCTATTGCATCAAACGAAATATTTTCATTTTCAATAAAATTATTAATAATATCAATTATAATTTTATTTATTTCAATAATTTTTCTATTTATTTTAGATAAAAATATATTAATTAAATATTCTACTTATAGAATAGAATCAATTATTAATTTAAAATTATATTTTTCAGAAAATTCTTTATCTTTAAATAAATTATATAATTATCCAACTAATTTAATAACTATTTTATTAATAAATTATTTATTAGTAACTTTAATTGTTACAGTAAAAATTACATATTTATTTAAAGGACCTCTTCGTCCCATATTTAACTAATGAATAAACCTTTACGAAATAATCATCCTATTTTTAAAATAGTAAATAGAGCTTTAATTGATTTACCAGCCCCTAGAAATATTTCATCATGATGAAATTTTGGTTCTCTTTTATTTTTATGCTTAATAATCCAAATTTTAACAGGATTATTTTTAGCAATACATTATACTGCAGATATTAATATAGCATTTAATAGAGTAAATCATATCTGTCGAGATGTAAATTATGGTTGACTTCTACGAACTCTTCATGCTAATGGAGCTTCATTCTTTTTTATTTGTATTTATTTACACGTTGGACGTGGAATATATTATGGCTCTTTTATATTTATTCCTACTTGAATAGTAGGAGTAATTATTTTATTTTTAGTAATAGGAACTGCATTTATAGGATATGTTTTACCTTGAGGACAAATATCATTTTGAGGAGCTACCGTAATTACTAATTTATTATCTGCAATTCCTTATTTAGGAATTGATTTAGTACAATGAATTTGAGGAGGTTTTGCTGTTGACAATGCTACTCTTACACGATTTTTTACATTCCATTTTATTTTACCATTCATTGTATTAGCCGCTACAATAATTCATATTTTATTTTTACATGAAACTGGATCTAATAACCCAATTGGTTTAAATTCTAATGCAGATAAAATTCCATTTCACCCATATTTTACATTTAAAGATATTGTAGGATTTATTATTATAACAATAATATTAATTTTATTAGTTTTAATTAATCCTTATTTACTTGGTGATCCAGATAATTTCATTCCTGCTAATCCCTTAGTTACACCTATTCATATTCAACCAGAATGATATTTCTTATTTGCTTATGCAATTTTACGTTCAATTCCAAATAAACTTGGTGGAGTAATTGCATTAATTTTATCAATTGCTATTTTAATAATTCTTCCATTTTATAATTTAAGAAAATTCCGAGGTTTACAATTTTATCCAATTAATCAATTTATATTTTGAATAATGGTAATTACTGTGGTAATACTTACATGAATTGGAGCTCGACCAGTTGAAGAACCTTATGTATTAATTGGTCAAATTTTAACAGTAATTTATTTTTCTTATTATCTAATCAACCCATTAATTATAAAATGATGAGATAATTTATTAAATTAGTTAATGAGCTTGAATAAGCATATGTTTTGAAAACATAAGATAGAAAATATTTTTCTATTAACTTTACTATTTAAAATTATCTAAATAATATATATATATATAATTTTAATCCCTAAAAAAAATAATAAAATATTTAAAGAAAAAGGTAAAAAACTTTTTCAAGCTAAATATATTAATTTATCATATCGAAATCGTGGTAACGTACCTCGAACTCAAATAAATATAAAAGAAATTAACATTAACTTAAAATAAAATATAAAAGAAAATAAATCACTTCCTAAAAATATTAAACAAAATATTATTCTTATAAATAAAATTCTAGCATATTCTGCTAAAAAAATTAAAGCAAAACCCCCTCTTCTATATTCTACATTAAATCCAGATACTAATTCAGATTCACCTTCAGCAAAATCAAATGGAGTTCGATTAGTTTCTGCTAAAGAAATTCTAAATCAAACTAAAGCTATAGGTATTATAATAAATATAAATCAAATAAATAACTGATATTTATAAAATATCACTATATTAAATCTACCAATTATAAAAATAAATCTTAATAAAATTAAAGCTAAACTAACTTCATAAGAAATTGTTTGAGCTACAGCTCGCAACCCTCCTAATAAAGCATAATTAGAATTAGAAGATCAACCTGCAACTATAACTCTATAAACCCCTAAACTAGTACAGCATAAAAAAAATATTAATCCTAAATTAAAAGAAAAAAGCTTAATAAATAAAGGTATACATATTCAAACTAATAAAGATATAAATAAAGAAAAAATTGGTGAAATATAATAAAAAATATAATTTGACACTAATGGATAAATCTGTTCCTTTGTAAATAATTTAATTGCATCACTAAAAGGTTGAGGAATTCCAATAATTCCTACTTTATTAGGTCCTTTCCGAATTTGAATATAACCTAATACCTTTCGTTCTAAAAGAGTTAAAAATGCAACTCTAATTAATACAAAAATAATTAATAATAACCCTCTTAAAATGTATAAATAATTTTCTAAATAAAACAAGTACTACTTGTAAAATAATTACATAAATAAATTCTAAATTTATTGCACTAATCTGCCAAAATAGTATTATATTATTTATATTCTAATAATAAATAATTATTTATTAAATATTAGGTCCTTTCGTACTGAAATATTTTTTTTATTTAAAGATAGAAACCAACCTGGCTCACGCCGGTTTGAACTCAGATCATGTAAGAATTTAAAAGTCGAACAGACTTTAATTTTAAACTGCTACACCTAAAATTATATCTTAATCCAACATCGAGGTCGCAATCTTTTTTATCGATAAGAACTCTCCAAAAAAATTACGCTGTTATCCCTAAAGTAACTTATTTTTTTAATCACTATTAATGGATCAATTATTCATAAATTAATGATTTATTTAATTAAAAGTTTTATAAATTTTAATATCACCCCAATAAAATATATAAATATTTTTTAATAAAATTTTTCTAAAAAATTATAAAATAATTTATATAAAGATTTATAGGGTCTTCTCGTCTTTTAAAAATATTTTAGCTTTTTGACTAAAAAATAAAATTCTATAAAAAATTTTTATGAAACAGTTTATATTTCGTCCAACCATTCATACCAGCCTTCAATTAAAAGACTAATGATTATGCTACCTTTGCACAGTTAAAATACTGCGGCCATTTAATTAATCAGTGGGCAGGTTAGACTTTTTATAAAAACAAAAAGACATGTTTTTGTTAAACAGGCGAATATATTTTTGCCGAGTTCTTTATAAAAACTTCTCATATTAAACTTATCTATACATTAAATATACTAATTTTATCATTATTACTCTATAAAATTTATTTTTATAGAAATTTTAATACAAACTTAAAATTTAATAAATAATTTTATTTAATAAAATAAATTATAACAAATTTATTAATAATAACTACTTCTAAGCTTATATTTATTAATTAATTAAATAATTTTTAATAATTTATTTTATAGCTTATCCCATAAAATATTAAAATATAATATTTATTTTATTATAGATATAACAAAATAATATAAATTTCTGAATTAAATTCATTTCTTAAAAAACTAGATACCTTTAAAAACGAATAACATTTCATTTCTAATATATTATTAAAAATAATTTTATAACATTAACTTTCTTAATATATTAACTCTTTTAAAATCGAGAAAATTAATTTATTAATTTTTATTTAATAAACCCTGATACAAAAGGTACAATAAATAAAATATTCTTTTATAATAATAATTTTTCAAAATATTTCAATTTTCTTTTACATTACTATTAAACTATTATTAAATTTATTTTTTCTAAAAATATACTAAAACAAATTATTTTATAACTATTTTTAATATTATAATTTTTAAAATAAAAAAAAATTAATAAATATATTTTATTCAATTTATATTGATTTGCACAAAAATCTTTTCAATGTAAATGAAATACTTTACTTAATAAGCTTTAAATTGCATTCTAGATACACTTTCCAGTACATCTACTATGTTACGACTTATCTTACTTTAATAACAAGAGTGACGGGCGATGTGTGCATATTTTAGAGCTATAATCAAATTATTTATCTATATAATTTTACTATCAAATCCACCTTCAATAAATTTTTCAAATTTATATCCGTTTAAATAAATTTATTGTAACCCATTTCTACTTAAATATAAGCTACACCTTGATCTGATATACTTTTTAAAAAAATTCTGAAAATTAACATTCTTATGAAATATTCTAATAACGACGGTATATAAACTGATTGCAAACTTAAGCTAGGTCCATCGTGGGTTATCGATTACAGAACAGGTTCCTCTGAATAGACTAAAATACCGCCAAATTTTTTAAGTTTCAAGAACATAACTATTACTACCTTAGATTTATTTTTACATTTTAAATAATAGGGTATCTAATCCTAGTTTATAAATAAAATTTTATAGCTTCAATAATTTACAAAATTATTTTAATAAATTTAAAATTTCACCTTATAAATTTACTTTTATTAATTTATAATATAAATAAACAATTTAACTTTATCTAAATAAATTTATTTGTATTATTTGTATAACCGCGGCTGCTGGCACAAATTAAGCCAATACTCTTTAATATTACTATTTCTAAATTTCTTTAATAAATAATACCAATTACTGAGAATAAAATATAATATTATTTTTAAAATAAACATAAATCCACACAAAAATTTACATATAAATTAAATTAATAATAAATTTTTAAGCCAAAATAAAACTTTGAAATTAAAATTTATTTTTTTAAAATAATTAATTTAATTATAAATTTATAAATTAATAAATTTAAATAGTTTAATTATATTTTAAATTAAATTATAATTTTAATATATAATAGATTTAATTATATATATATATATATATATATATATATATAAAAAATATTATAAATTAATAATAAAAAAATAAAAAATTATGTGGATTTTTTAAAAAAATTGTAAATTTTTTTATATATATATATATATATATAAAAAATACATTAAATAATTAAAAATTAGTACTAGTTAATAAAATAAATTTTAATTTTAAAACAATATACCCCTATAATTTTTTAAAATTTAAATAAATTATTATAATTTTTACTTAAAATTTTTAATTAATTAATTCATAAATTAATAATAAAAATTAGTAAAATTATTTTAAAATTAAATCCAATATATTCAAAAATATAATAATAATTAAAAATTGGTACTAGTTAATAAAATAAATTTTAAAACAATATACCCCTATAATTTTTTAAAATTTAAATAAATTATTATAATTTTTACTTAAAATTTTTAATTAATTAATTCATAAATTAATAATAAAAATTAGTAAAATTATTTTAAAATTATATCCAATATATTCAAAAGTATAATAATAATTAAAAATTGGTACTAGTTAACAAAATAAATTTTAAATTTTAAAACAATATACCCCTATAATTTTTTAAAATTTAAATAAATTATTATAATTTTTACTTAAAATTTTTAATTAATTAATTCATAAATTAATAATAAAAATTAGTATAATTTTATTAAAATAATATTCAATATATTCAAAAGTATAATAATAATTAAAAATTGGTACTAGTTAACAAAATAAATTTTAAATTTTAAAATAATATACCCCTATAATTTTTTAAAATTTAAATAAATTATTATAATTTTTACTTAAAATTTTTAATTAATTAATTCATAAATTAATAATAAAAATTAGTATAATTTTATTAAAATAATTAATTTCATTCATAATAAAATTTTGATTAAATAAATTTATAATTTTTAAATTTTACATTTAAAAATAAAATTTAAAAATTAATTAAACAAAAAAAAATTAAATTTTTTAAAATTTGTAAATTTTAAAAATAAAAAAAATAAGAGAAATTTTAATTGAACTATAAAAAAAAAATTTACAATTTTTTTAAAAAATCCACATAATTTTTTTTTTTTTTTTTTTTAAATCACTGATTTTAATAATTAATAAAGAAATCTTATTATGAATGATTTTTTTAAAAGATTTTTTGTTGTATACTAAAGTTAATTAATAGATATCTATTAATATATAAATATTTAATTAATCATTAGATTTCTATTAATTAAGATTCAAAAAAAAATTTGCAACAATTCAGTGAAGAATACATGAACTATTAATCTTTATTTTTCAGCTATTTATATAATGTAAATTAAATGTATATATTAATTAATAAATTATTTAATAATTAATATATATATATATGTGTATTTATATAAATATTTATATATATATTAAATATTTATATATTATTAAATATTTATATGTATATATATTTATATAAATTATTATATGTTATGTAAATATTTATATATTATTAAATATATATATATATATATATATATATATATATATATATATATATATATATATATATATATATATATATATATTTATATAAATTATTATATGTTATGTAAATATTTATATATTATTAAATATTTATATAAATTATTATATGTTATATAAATATTTATATATTATTAAATATTATATATATATATATATATATATATATATATATATATATATATATATATATATATATATTAATAATAATATAATATAATTAATTATACAAATAAATTATTAAATATTATGTAAATATTTATATATTATTAAATATACAAAAAAAAATTATTTAAATTAATTTATAATTATTAATATTTATTTAATTTATATAATTTAATAAATATAAAAAATAAATTTAAAAATTAATTATTTTATTTTTATTAAACTATTATAAATTATTTTAATAATTTTATCATTATTTTAAAATTTTTTAATTTTTTTAATAAAACACAATAAACACAAAAAAAAAAAAAAAAAAAAAAAATTATGAGAAACTTATGCAAATTTTTGCATTAAATCTTATTATAAATTAAATCAATTTTATAAAAATTTTATTGTAAATAAAATCAATTTTATAAAAATTTTATTGTAAATGAAATCAATTTTATAAAAATTTTATTGTAAATGAAATCAATTTTATAAAAATTTTATTGTAAATGAAATCAATTTTATAAAAATTTTATTGTAAATGAAATCAATTTTATACAAAGTTTATTATAATAAACTAAATGAATTGCCTGATAAAAAGGATTACTTTGATAGAGTAAATCATGTAAAAATTTACATTCATTATATTTAATAGAATTAAACTATTCCTAAAAGTATCAAAAACTTTTGTGCATCTTACACTAAAATATAAAAAGATAAGCTAATAAAGCTATTGGGTTCATACCCCACTTATAAAGGTTTTAATCCTTTTCTTTTTAATTTTTAATAATTCGTCTAAAATTTTATTTTTCAGAATATTATTAATAGGAACTTTAATTTCTATTTCAGCTAATTCTTGATTAAGAGCTTGAATAGGATTAGAAATTAATTTATTATCTTTTATCCCCCTAATAAGAGATAATAAATTAATATCAACAGAATCTTCATTAAAGTATTTCTTAACTCAAACATTAGCTTCATCAATTTTTTTATTCGCTGTTATTTTATTATTATTAAATTTTAATATAATAAAAAATTCAATTATAGAGATAATTATTTTTTCTTCATTAGTTCTAAAAAGAGGAGCTGCTCCTTTTCATTTTTGATTTCCTTCAGTTATAGAAGGATTATCTTGATTTAACTCATTAATTTTAATAACATGACAAAAAATTGCTCCTTTAATATTAATTTCTTATATTAATATTAAAATTTTAATAATTATTGTTATTATTTTTTCAAGTTTAATTGGAGCTATAGGAGGATTAAATCAAACTTCTCTTCGAAAATTAATAGCTTATTCATCAATTAATCATATTAGATGAATAATAGCTGCAATTTATTTCAGAAATCAAATTTGATTATTATATATAATTATTTATACATATTTATCTTTTATAATAATTTTTATATTTAATATATTTAAAATTTCTTACATTAATCAATTATTTACAATATATTTTAATTCAAATTTATTAAAATTTATATTTTTTTTTAATTTATTATCTTTAGGAGGACTTCCCCCATTTTTAGGATTTTTTCCAAAATGAATATTAATTCAAATAATAACTTTAAGAAGACAATTATTTATATTAATATTTATAGTATTAATAACATTAATTACTTTATATTTTTATATTCGCTTATCCTATAGAGCTTTTATATTAAATTATTATGAAATAAATTGAATAAATTATTCTTTGTATAAAAATAATTATTTATTTATATTTATAATTTGTTCATTTTTTTCTTCCTTTGGATTATTTTTAATTTCTTCTTTATATTTATTACTTTAAGGCTTTAAGTTAAATAAACTAATAGCCTTCAAAGCTATAAATATAAGAATAACCTTTTAAGCCTTAGTAAATTATTACTCCTTTAGAATTGCAGTCTAATATCATTATTGACTATAAAGCCTTTGATTAAAGAGAATAACTCTCATATATAGATTTACAGTCTATTGCCTAAATTCAGCCATTTAATCGCGACAATGGTTATTCTCTACTAATCATAAAGATATTGGTACTTTATATTTTATTTTTGGAGCTTGATCCGGAATAATTGGAACTTCTTTAAGAATTTTAGTTCGAGCTGAACTAGGTCACCCAGGTGCCTTAATTGGAGATGATCAAATTTATAATGTAATTGTAACAGCCCATGCTTTTATTATAATTTTTTTTATAGTTATACCAATTATAATTGGAGGATTTGGAAATTGATTAGTTCCTTTAATATTAGGAGCTCCAGATATAGCTTTCCCTCGAATAAATAATATAAGTTTTTGACTTTTACCTCCTGCATTAACTTTATTATTAGTAAGTAGTATAGTGGAAAATGGAGCTGGTACAGGATGAACGGTTTATCCTCCTCTTTCATCTAATATTGCTCATAGAGGAGCTTCTGTGGATTTAGCTATTTTCTCTCTTCATTTAGCAGGAATTTCTTCAATTTTAGGAGCTGTAAATTTTATTACTACAGTAATTAATATACGAGCAACAGGAATTTCTTTTGATCGAATACCCCTATTTGTTTGATCTGTAGTAATTACAGCATTACTTCTTTTATTATCATTACCTGTTTTAGCTGGAGCTATTACTATATTATTAACAGATCGAAATTTAAATACATCATTTTTTGATCCAGCAGGAGGAGGAGATCCAATTTTATATCAACATTTATTTTGATTTTTCGGTCATCCAGAAGTTTATATTTTAATTTTACCGGGATTTGGAATGATTTCCCACATTATTAGACAAGAATCAGGAAAGAAAGAAACATTTGGAGCTTTAGGAATAATTTATGCTATATTAGCAATTGGTTTATTAGGATTTATTGTATGAGCTCATCATATATTTACAGTAGGAATAGATGTAGATACACGAGCTTATTTTACTTCTGCAACAATAATTATTGCTGTACCTACTGGTATTAAAATTTTTAGATGATTAGCTACACTTTATGGAACTCAATTAAATTATTCTCCAGCTATTTTATGAGCCTTAGGATTTGTATTTTTATTTACTGTAGGAGGATTAACTGGAGTAATTTTAGCTAACTCTTCTATTGATATTATTTTACATGATACATATTATGTTGTAGCTCATTTTCATTATGTTTTATCTATAGGAGCAGTATTTGCAATTATAGCAGGTTTCGTACATTGATTTCCTTTATTCACTGGATTAACTTTAAATACAACTATATTAAAAAGACAATTTATTGCAATATTTATTGGAGTAAATTTAACATTTTTTCCTCAACATTTTTTAGGTCTTGCAGGAATACCTCGACGTTACTCTGATTATCCAGATGCTTATACTGCCTGAAATGTAATTTCTACAATTGGATCAACTATTTCTTTATTAAGAATTTTATTTTTCTTTTATATTATTTTAGAAAGTTTAATTTTACAACGTCAAGTTATTTATCCTATACAATTAAATTCATCTATTGAATGATTCCAAAATACTCCTCCAGATGAACATAGTTACTCTGAACTTCCTTTATTAACTAATTTCTAATATGGCAGATTAGTGCAATGGATTTAAGCTTCATATATAAAGTATTTACTTTTATTAGAAAAATGTCAACATGAGCTAATTTAAATTTACAAGATAGTTCTTCACCTTTAATAGAACAATTAACATTTTTCCATGATCATGCCCTTTTAATTTTATTAATAATTACAATCTTAGTAGGTTATTTAATATTTATATTATTCTTTAATAAATATGTTAATCGTTATTTATTACATGGTCAAACTTTAGAAATTATTTGAACAATTCTGCCAGCTATTATTTTATTATTTATTGCTTTTCCATCTTTACGACTTTTATACTTACTTGATGAAGTAAATGAACCTTCAATTACCTTAAAAACAATTGGACATCAATGATATTGAAGTTATGAATATTCAGATTTTAAAAATATTGAATTTGATTCTTATATAATTCCTACAAATGAATTATCATTAAATAGATTTCGACTAATTGATGTTGATAACCGAGTAATCTTACCTATAAATTCACAAATTCGAATTTTAGTAACAGCAACTGATGTAATTCATTCTTGAACAGTTCCTACATTAGGAGTAAAAGTTGATGGAACTCCTGGACGATTAAATCAAATTAATTTTTTTATAAATCGTCCGGGATTATTTTATGGTCAATGTTCAGAAATCTGTGGAGCAAATCATAGTTTTATACCTATTGTAATTGAAAGAATTCCTACTAAATTTTTTATTAAATGAATTTCTAATAGATTAAATTCTTCATTAGATGACTGAAAGCAAGTATTGATCTCTTAAATCACTTTATAGTAAATTAGCACTTACTTCTAATGAAAAAAATTAGTTAAAAAATAACATTAGTTTGTCAAACTAAAATTATCATAACTTGATATTTTTTAATTCCTCAAATAGCACCTATTAGATGATTAAGTCTATTTATAATTTTTTCTATTACATTTATAATTTTTAGAATTATAAATTTTTATATATATAATCCTCATATACCTAATATTCATATTAATAAATCTTTTTTTGATAATAAATCATTAATTTGAAAATGATAACAAATTTATTTTCTGTATTTGACCCCTCATCAAGTATTTTTAATTTGTCATTAAATTGAATAAGAACTTTTTTAGGTATCTTTATAATCCCTTCATTATACTGACTTATACCTTCACGATATCAAATTTTTTGAAATACAATTCTATTAACTCTTCATAAAGAATTTAAAATTCTTTTAGGACCAATAAGATCAAATGGTTCTACATTTATTTTCATTTCCTTATTTTCTATAATTTTATTTAATAATTTTATAGGATTATTTCCTTATATCTTTACTAGAACAAGTCATTTAACTTTTACATTAACTTTAGCTCTTCCATTATGATTATGTTTTATAATTTTTGGATGAATTAATAACACTCAACATATATTTATTCATTTAGTTCCTCAAGGAACACCCTCTGTTCTTATACCATTTATAGTATGTATTGAAACAATTAGTAATGTTATTCGTCCTATAACTTTAGCTGTTCGTTTAACTGCAAATATAATTGCAGGACATTTATTATTAACTCTTTTAGGAAGAACAGGACCATCAATAATAAGAATTTTATTAATTATTTTAATTATTACACAAATCGCTTTACTAATTCTAGAATCAGCAGTGGCAATAATTCAATCTTATGTATTTGCTGTACTTATAACAATTTATTCTAGTGAAACAAATTAATGTCAACTCATTCTAATCACCCTTTTCATTTAGTTGATTATAGCCCATGACCATTAACAGGATCAATTGGAGCTATATCTACAGTTTCAGGTATAGTAAAATGATTTCATCAATATGATTTATCATTATTTTTTTTAGGAAATATAATTACAATTTTAACAGTTTTTCAATGATGACGAGATGTTTCACGTGAAGGAACTTATCAAGGACTTCATACTGAACCAGTTACTATTGGATTACGATGAGGAATAATTTTATTTATTCTTTCAGAAGTATTATTTTTTACATCTTTTTTTTGAGCATTTTTTCAAATAAGTCTTTCTCCTTCAATTGAATTAGGGACTTTATGACCTCCAATAGGAATTACTCCATTTAATCCATTTCAAATTCCTTTATTAAATACTTTAATTTTATTAACTTCAGGAATCACTGTTACCTGAGCTCATCATAGTTTGATAGAAAGAAATCACTCCCAAGCTACTCAAGGTCTTTTTTTTACAGTAATTTTAGGAATTTACTTCACTTTATTACAAGCTTATGAATACATTGAAGCCCCTTTTACAATTGCAGATTCAGTTTATGGCTCTACATTTTTTATAGCAACAGGTTTCCATGGTATTCATGTGTTAATTGGAACAACTTTTTTATTAATTTGTTTAATTCGACATTTAAATAATCATTTCTCAAAAAATCACCATTTTGGATTTGAAGCAGCTTGTTGATATTGACATTTTGTTGATATTGTTTGATTATTCCTTTATGTATCAATTTATTGATGAGGAGGATAAATTATTATCTATATAGTATAAATAGTATATTTGACTTCCAATCATAAGGTCTAATCTTATTAGTATAGATAATCTTTTCTATTTTAACAATTAGTATAATTATTTTAACAATTTCAATAATTGTAATATTTATTGCTTCTTTTCTTTCTAAAAAATCATTAGTTGATCGAGAAAAATCTTCTCCATTTGAATGTGGATTTGATCCAAAATCTTCTGCTCGACTTCCTTTTTCTTTACGATTTTTTTTAATTACAATTATTTTTTTAATTTTTGATGTGGAAATTGCTTTAATTCTTCCTATTATTTTAATTATTAAATTTTCTAATTTACTTATATGAATAATTACATCAATCATTTTTATTTTAATTTTATTATTAGGCTTATATCATGAATGAAATCAAGGTATACTAAATTGATCAAATTAGAGTTGTAGTTAAATATAACATTTGATTTGCACTCAAAAAGTATTGAATTTCAATCTACTCTGAATATGAAGCGATGTATTGCATTTAGTTTCGACCTAACTCTAGGTATCTTACCCTTATTCTAATTTAATTGAAGCCAAAAAGAGGCTTATCACTGTTAATGATATAATTGAATAAAAATTCCAATTAAAGAAGTATGATGTTTATAGTAAAGCTGCTAACTTTTTCTTTTAATGGTTAAATTCCATTTATACTTCTTATAATTATATATTTATATAGTTTAATTAAAACATTACATTTTCATTGTAAAATTAAAATAATTTTTTTTATAAATAACTAATTATTTATATATATATATATATATATATATACTTATATAATACTAATATAAATTCAGTACTATAATTATACATATACTTAAAGATTTAACAATCACCCTAATATCTTCAATATTATACTCTATTTAAGCTATTTAAGT
>CAUYWT010000056.1:0-30361 GCA_963576795.1 Metopia argyrocephala | reverse complement strand
ATGGATTTCATTTTAATAACGCCATCTATGTGTTACTTTCCGAACATTTCAACTTACTTGGATTGTGGTTTTCAATATTTAACTTGGACGTGTAAAATCTTTCTACAAAAATTCTTAGTTGTTGCATATCTTAAGACTTACATGGTACCAATACAATTTTTCATTCATATTCTAATCACTTGCTTATTTGAAGAATTTCAGAAGAGCCTGTTTCAGCTCAAAGTAGATATGCCAACTGAGGCTACGTATAGCTAGAGTTTGGTTATAATTTCAAGAATTAAATTCTTGCCAGTAGTAAATTTTTTTATACTATGGCCAGAAAAATATTTGTGTCAGCATACATTGCAGAAAAGGAGTTCAAAATTTTGATCACGCTGTACCGGGTTTGTGAGCAGCCTTATTCTTCAATTTAATTCAACGATTGTTTATTTCAATGTTATGTACTGTGACGTCAAACAAAATGTACTTTCATTTAAAATTAAGACTTCTATTTAACTAAGAACTTTAATTGTTGCTTACTTACATCAATATTTATCAGATGTTTCTGTTCCATTTAAAATTTCATTAAAATATATCTGGTATTGAAAAACAATATTTTCTTTTGTTTTCTGATACTTGTCAGCTTTTCAATTTGTCTGACAGTATTGCTAAACACAAGCAAACCACACTACCTTTACAATTGAGTTTCGTTTTGGTAAAGGCCAAGTAATGAATATTTTAATTGACGGTTTGTCAGAATATGAAAGTGATATGCGTATTACTTGAGAGACATGAATACTTTTCGTCTAGGAAAGTTTAGCTTCTTCTGCTGCTTTGTTTTAATAAGAAAAGGTAAAATGAAAAAAATTTAAACAAATACGTGAAAGTGAAAATTCGGAAGAGAAACATTTTTTAAATACAAATTGTTAAAATTTAACAGTCGTATTCATAAATATTTGTAAAAAAATATTTAATTTTAAATCCCTTTTAAAACAACAACCTGGGGCTCGAACCCGAGTCTTCAGCATCTAAGGAAGCGTGTTTATTTATTCACTGTGTTGAACTAATTCTGTCTTGGGTAGTTTTCTTACGCCACGATGTAATGTCACAAGATTGAAACGGTTGTCGTCTTACTGCAGATTAATTTCGCTTTTTTGTTGACAACTGCGTGCCATGTATTTCAAACAGCTTTCACAAATTGTCTAAATCAGTTCGGTTCCAATACACAGATTTTACATTTACTTTCCCTTGTTTGTTTGTATAGTACTCAGAAATAATTTTTGCAACTGAGACATGCTTGGCCGTTATCAGTGTAAAAGCTCAAAGCTTGGACGCTATTGGTCAATATTGTAAACAATTTTTCACAATATTGAGATTTATATAGTATCGAAAAACAGGAATTAGCTGTATTATCTCTTGTAAAAGAAATATGTTAAAAGCTAGTATACTTTTAGGTAATATCTAAAATATTTTTTAATGGTTATTACAGCCTTATTATTGAAATTATATGTCGAAAACAATCACAACTTCAAATATATAGAGCAGAATGATTATGAAAAATAAAACAAATTTTACACGTGTTGTAAATCTAATATTTCACATAAATTTTTTTTTAAGACACACTTTAAATATATATTTTTTTATTTTTTTTTTCTCACTATAAGGGTATATGTTTATTTTGAAAATCTTATTATTATTAATTTCTTATTTTATTATGTATGAGTATTTAAGTTTGTATTCGTTTTGCTTTACTTATTATAATCATATTGAGTTGAAGTTACTTATTGGATTATTTATACGGCATCAAAAATTCCAAATTCTATAAGTTTTAGTACTTGTCGTTGTTGTTATTGTTTTTGCTGTTTACATAACAATGATGTTACATGAAAATTTAACCTGCAGATAATCATATTTAATCGACTGTTTATTAACAACAGCGCCTAAAAACACGCAACGGCTTATGTAGTCACAGCAAGAAATTAATGTTTTTGTCACATACACAGAAACATCAGAATACCCAGCAAAACATTAAGTCAAGCAGTTAAACTATTTGAATATTTTTTAGTCAAATTTAAATTACCAGTGTTACTTAATAAAAAATATATACGAAATGTATTGCTATGGGGATAATCATGTCTCCGTAAGGAGACTCTTTCCCAAAAGAGAGAATAAAAACTACAACTACGAGGTTTGCCTTTTATGTTTTGGGATTTTGCGACTCTAGTGTTGCAGTCTGGCAACTGACAGCTATATCGTAAAGTTGAAAATTTTTGAGGTTATAAGTACTCAGAAAGTTTTGCCATACGAGCGGTATTTGTTTTGTTTACAATAACTTAAAGCTTCTCGCAGCACTCATGTTGTGTGTGTCAATTTTTATCCATGAGTACCGGACCTACAGTTTAATGTTCGACTCCGAACGACAGACTTGAGAAGCTTGTTCATGGCAATTAGTTACTCTCAGAGCTTTTGCCAGAAGACTGCTGAGAGGTAGTCGCCGAAAGAAATATTTTTTTCATATTTCTTTTTTTGAAGATGTGAGAGCCTGGAGTCGAACCCAGGGCCCATGTCTTAGTAAGCCACACACTAACCACTAGACCACGGCGACTATATATTCACACTATCACATAAATTATTCGTAATATTTATAATTTTTAAAAGTTTTATAAAATAAAACTTATCTCCTTTTATATGTTTTATAACTCCAAGCCATATATTACGAATGCGGCCATAGTCATAAAAAGTAAATAAAATTAATTTAAAAAAAAAAAATGATTTTAAAATTTTAAGTTTAATAACTCTTGTATTTTCCCTCCATTTCGGTCACAAATTCTGTGAATTTTCAATGAAACAAATTATTTTGAATTTGACATATAGCCTGAGGGTTTATTGGGTATTTGCCCAAACTTTATTAACACTTGTAATTATTCTCAGTATTGCCCTCTGTGAGATGAAAATAGAGGGCTGACAAGAAAGCAAAAAAAAAAAAAAAAAAATGAATAAAATAAACCGACTCAGTTAGTAAACGAATAAATGAGAGAGAGTTAACGAACAAACTTAAGACTGTTTAACAACAAAAGACACACTTTAATATTAAACAAACACACTCAAATATTGGATTAAATGTTGAATTTATTTAACTTGTAATTTAGAAAATATTCACACACACACATACATGCATATATGTATGTACTGACATTAAGACGATAACACATACATTAATGCATACATTAAAAGAAAATGTAATGTAGAGTATGTAGGTATGGAAAAGCTTATTGTGTACGAATAATTACGCATGTTAATGCGCATTTTTAATGCATGTTTTTTTCGCTGTTAACCTCTACATACTCGTACATCAGTAAATATATGTCGAGTAGGTAAAGAAATAAATAAGTGGGTTGGAGCAGGAGAAGTATGAACTCATAAATATTTAAATTCTTCAGTACACAAATACAAAGTAACTTCCACCAACACAATGACATTTAATATAGCAATATAAGACCAACAAATGTCAGGCACATTCCTTGTCATTAAAAAACGTTTTTTTTTTTTGCTTTTTTTTTATTTTTTTTTTTTTTTTTTTTTTTTTTGGGAAAAACTTTATTTTAAAGTCGATTATCATTTAAGTATTTTACAAACGAGTTTTCCAATAAGGCTTGGTAAACGTTAAGATGTAAAGATATTATGCAAAAAAAATTTAAACAAATTCATTTCCTTTCATTTTTACATTACCACCAATACTTGCTAGAGTCTTTAATTTTAATTTGTCTTGTTAAACAGTGTTGTTAAAGAAATTTAATAAATACAAGCATAAAATGGGAAATATCAAAAGAGAGAGAATACAGCACTTGAGTAGTACAAGTATTGTATATGTATGTACATAAAACAAATGTTTAAGGAAAGCAGTTATTGCCAAAAGGATATTTGCTTAATGTTGTAATTCTATTATTTGTTTTTAAAAATGTTCTTTATTAGAAAATTATGAGTTTTTTCTATTAAATTCATATATTACAGGAAACACTTAAGATAAGCAAAGATTTTGTTAAACGAAAAATTCCCTAAATTTATACTTAAAGGAAGTTTTTATGAGAGCATAGATTAATAGAAAAACTGCAAAAAATAATATGTATGTTTGTATATTACTTATAGGGATACGGTCAAACCAAATATTGTGGCTGTGTTGGCGAGCGTGTGAATGAACAAATTAGTGAATCCCTAAAGTTAGAGGGTACATTGATTTTAAAACTAAATTTTATAAATAAAAGTTGCCTATAATTGTGATGAAGCAGACGTTTTTGCTATAAAATTTTGATTTTTTTTCATTGGTTTCAAAATTAAATAATATTTATGAATTTAAATAATAAAAAATAAAAAAAACAGCAATAATCAGCAGTATTCATTTACAATAGATTTTGTTTCGTCAGAAATGCTTTAATTATATCAAAGTTAAATTCTATAAAGAATTTAGATTTTTTAAATGAATTTTTTGATAATTCAAGTAGAAAAATGAGTTCGTGAAGGAATGGTATACTAGCCAAACTGAATATATGTTTTCGACTCTAGCTACCATAGTCTTATCAGAGTTCTTTGTATTCTGTGCATCCTCAAAATCAAACATCAACTATTTAACTCACACTTTTCACGAAATTACATACTGAAATTTCTTTTTCCACATGTATGAGGATACAGTTGTATGAGTTAGTCGAAGTAAAGTAAAGTCACACAACAGTTTCTATCATTTTCTCCTTTTCTCACCATCATTGCAGTTTTTATAATTGTCATCTTATTTGGATAAAACACATTAGTCGACATCGACGACATAGTAAGCCTTACGTGAACTAAGATCAGTTAATACCGAGTTAAAATCGTAAAAATATTTAACCTAATACTCTCAGTTAAATCTATTATAAGCTAATATTGAGATGCATTAAGCAGTCCTACTGAGTCAATACAATATATACAATACAAATAAATATACAACACAGTGGTACAAAATTGAATAAAAAAATAAAAACCTGATGAGTGATATTATTTTTCTTCTAGGTCTTAAGAAGAATTCAATAGTGAAATATGCCGGACACCTCCAAAAATCAGGATTTACGGCTAAAAAACGGTTTTTTATCCTTTGGGCACTTATAAGCCTGTAACGTTGTTGATAATGATCCGATTTTCCATTTCATACTAGATTTGGAAAGAAGAAACTGAGATCTTTCGAATGATATATATTTAAGAAAACTTGAGAAATGTGGGTGTTATTGTCCGGCAAAAACAAATTTTGTAGGTTTTCAAAATCTTTTAAGTTTGGTGACGTTTTTATACATTATTTTATTCAGAAACTATAATACTATTGAATTTATTCAAAACGTAAATTTATTTACGATTACAACGCATATTTGGATTTATTATAGATAAGTAAATGACTGAGTTATTTAACTTTTCAGCTAAAGATGCTCACCTCTCGTATTCAACTTCTAGATGGGGCAATTGCTGTTGATAATTTAAAACTGAAGGTATAACACTGGCCTTTTGAGTGATCAAATTGGCAGCAATTTGTCCCCATTGACATAAGGCGCTTAACATTTTCACATCTATCTTTCTATATTTATAAATTCAATATTCCAATACAATGCACTTCATTTATTAGGGTTGTTGAAAACTTTCTCATGTACACTCTTAAATGGTAGGGTGATTTAAGTACCTTCCTAGAAAGTATTATTAAAAATTCCAGTAATTAAGGCTTACCTGTGTGAATTCAGCTGTCAAATTGAATTTAATTCTATTTATATGCTAATTAAAGCCAATGCCATGGAAGTTTATAAGACATTAACTTATGCTCATTAGTCCCCTATAATCTTATGCAATTGGACCAGCAGCCCATCTTCTATTACATTCGTAAATTAGTTTTAAATACAATTTTCCTAGATATAAAGAGACATTTTATCGGACTTCGGAGATGTGTACAATGGATATTAATTATTGCGCCACATTATATGTATTTAAATAATAAAAGCATATAAGAAATAGGAATTTATAATTTTATTTGTGGCAAATATATACAATGTATATTAGGGCTGGTCGCTTTAAAAATCGCCCAAGTGACAAGGAAACACATATTCTGGGGATCAAAAAAACAAACTTTGCCCAAGGAACCATACCTCTAAAATGAATTCTGATGTTTCTTATTTTTACCCCAAGCTTCAAATTTTAAAATATCCCACTTTGACCCTTTTAAAGTGCCCTAATCGAGTCTAATTAGAATTCATTTTAGAGGTATGGTTCCTTGAGCAAAGTTTCTTATTTTTATCCCTAGAATACAATCTTCCTTGTCACTTGGGCGAATTATTTTGCACCCCTACAAATCGACCCTCCCCCAATATACATATATAATATAATAGTATTACGTTTATTATACATACTAAATGTATGTACAACACATTGGAACATAAGAAAATTTAACTATAACTAACATGTAGATAATTGGCCACAGTATAAATTTAAGGGTTAATTATTTTGACGTGAATAATGCCCATAAAATAGTTTTTTTACTCACTCGTATAAATTTCTCAGAATGTCTTATGCTTTATTCATATTTTCCATTTATTTATTCCCCATATATAAATATGTAATTCAACAAGTCTGCTTGTTATCATTATACTATAAGTCAATATTTATTTTATTCTTTTTATAAATATTTTGTTTATTTTCCTTAGTTTTTTCTTATTTTTTCCACCAATTATAGGTCATCATAGCGTATATCAGGTTGCCAAGTATTTAATTAAAATTCACTATTAAATTTCTATTTACATTGATGAGGTATAAAGAAAATGGTTTCAATTCCAATTTATTATTATATTTTATCAGTTATTAATAGACGTTTGCTCTTCTATTAAATTTTAGTAAAAATTAATTAGAGAACTTTAATTAAAAATCTATTTTAGATTGCTTCGTAAGCTAAAAATAAAAGGAATCTCATTAGTTTAATAGGAGAAATAACAGCATAACGTGTTTTTAAATTCTACCAAGTAGATAAAATTAGAAAAAAATTTTTTTGGTCAATAATAATTTTAATTATTTTAAATATTTGTATCTTAAAAGAAACATAAAATAAAGAATTTTGAGTTTTCATTTGATAACAAATAACTTGTTTATTAAATAGGCCTGAGTTTGTTTTACTCTATACCACCATAAACAGCAACAAAATACTACTTTTAATTGTTAAAATTACTTTGTATTTATGAAATTCTTATGATTTTAAATGCAGATTCTCATGTTGTTTGGCTACTTTAAATAGCTGAGGGCAGATGTTTCCTAGAAATGTGCTAAACAAATTTCTGAATTTAAAATTTCGTAAAACAGAGCTTTGATCTATATAAAATTAATTAATTTTAAAATCAATAACAACAATTGGCATTATTGTTAAAATAAATAGTTATGAATTAAGTCTACTATTTAATTAATTTCTAAGACGTTTTTCAACCAAACATCTGGGTAATGAGTAGGGTAATTAAAATAACTTCCTACTGCAAAACTAGCAAAATACATACTTACATAATAAAATAATATACACGTGTCAACCCCAATACCTTTTTGAACGATTGAACTTTTCTACTCTGAATAGGGGTAAAAGATTACTTTGTTTTAGATACGGCAGTCGGATATCTAAATACCAATTCTTTATACATGCCATAAGTCTCTGGAACGATATCCCCCGCAGCTCTCAAGTCATTAGTAATTCAAGATATCAGAGCTGAGATTTAAACCCGGCGCTCGTCTTAGTAAGCCAACACACTAACCCACTAGGCGACGGCGACTATATAGCCAAATATATACACCAGATATATATATAAAAGTTCCCTCGGGAGTTTTTTCCCCTTTGCACTGTTTATACATGAATTTTTATTAGAAAAATTGGAAAAGGAAAAAGGCTCCTATGAAATTGGTTTTTTTATAATTAGCCTAATAATAAAACTAGCGGGCACTGTGCTTGCTTTGCCATTCAAAGTCAATTAAGAAATTTTCTATATATGGGTTAAAATGTAACCATTCTCAAGATATACAAAAATCAATATTTAGTTTGTACGGGAGATACCACGCTCACTTGCTTAATTCCGCACACTTTCTGACTTAATATTGGCCTTGACCATTAACTCATTCAGACTGAATATAGAAACCCTAGCTTTGGCCATTCTCCAGATATGCAATACTTAATAATTAGTTTGTATGTTAAGTAACACGTCAACTTCTTCAATTTTGCTCAGTTTTTAAATGATGATTCGCACTGGCGA
The DNA here is from genome assembly GCA_963576795.1 of Metopia argyrocephala. Taxonomy (NCBI): domain Eukaryota; kingdom Metazoa; phylum Arthropoda; class Insecta; order Diptera; family Sarcophagidae; genus Metopia; species Metopia argyrocephala. The sequence goes on along the minus strand of CAUYWT010000056.1, from coordinate 22,100 downwards.
TGTAGTTATTGGAACTAAATTCAGAGACTTAACTTTTAGCATTCTCAGAATATATAAAAACCAATATTTTGTTTGTATGAAAGGTACCGCGTTCACTTGCCCAATTCTAACTAATTTTTAAGTGATGATTTGCATTGACAATAGGGTCTTCATACTGAATTCAGAAACTTTATGCTTAACGGTTCTCATTGACAACAACAACAAAAAAGTAACGAATGATCAGGAGAAAAAGCGCCGCCTATTGGGAAGTAGCAGATAACAGCTAAAATCTACTTAGCGGAGGCACTCACCACAATCAAAATGTAGCGATGAGGCAATTGCTGTTGATCATTCAAGGGCGAATGTATAGTAAGTTTGGAAGTAGCACACAATACGTAGCTAACTACACAGCTTGTCTCTCAATTGCAATGTGGGAATCAAATTAAAAATTTAAAAAAAATTAAATTAAAATTAATCGTAGATTGGGAAATTGGCAAATGATGCGAACATTGGAGACTCATTTGGGTATTAGATACACTAAACTCAAACTCCAGATAGATTTTCTTACGGGTCTGGCCTTTGAATGATCGATTCACTGCAATTCTTCTCATTCCTCAGGCTCTTAATTATATAAGAAAACAAAATATATATTCTGTCAAAATAATGGGCTCTCCTTTCCACAACAATGCCAATACAATGCATAGCATTAGTAGGGGTTTACCCTTGAGTATTGGTCTCAATAAAAAAAAATGTATACAAAAATTAAGGACAACTTATTAGAGCCAATATGGGCTTACTTATCGTACACTTGCGATTTAGGATTTTAACCAAACGTTAATATAAACCATATAATAAATTTGCATTGACAATGGAGCTTTCAGACTGAACTGAGAAACTTTATCCTTAACCGTTCTTATTGACAGCAAAAAGAGAAACGAACAAACAGCTAAAACCTACTTAGCAAAGGCACTCACCACAATCAACATGTAACCAAAAACTGTACATATCAATACATATCGCCTTTATAAGTTCCGTTGAAATCGGTCCACGCGCTTAAGCTTAATGCTGTGACTTATATAAACAAAAATCTCCTCCATTTTTTTATATAAGTATACATATTGGTTTAAATTTATATTTTGTATTTTTGCAGAATTGTATTTTTTGTTAAATCCTTGAAACTGGTGTAATCAGAGACCTCTTGCCGTAATTTTATTTTCGCAATATTTTTACATTATAAAAAGAGGATTAAGAGTGCTTTTGTATATTAGAGAAAAATATTTTATAGTATATTTTTGTATATTCTTAAAAATATATTTAAATAATTACTGCAGAATAGCAATAGTTATCATCCATAGTACAAGTATAGTAAAATTCATATGAACTTAATTCACTGCTGATACTGTACAATAAAAATTTTGTGAAGATTCCTAAGAGAGAAAAGAAACTGGAAAATTAAAAATTTTTTATTAACGTTACAGCAATAAATTTGGCTTCAATTATGTACGCAAACCTTTTCTGAACTCTGTGGCAAATTGCTTCACTTCTTGTAACGAAATTACAATTCACTTTAATTTTCATTTTTTTCGAAAATAAAACTCATAGGACATTGATATGTGTCTGAGAATCATTAAATTTTAAAGGCTTTTAAATGCATGTTCTATTACAGCGTTCAATGGCCCATAAAATATCTCAATTTAGCTTGTCATGAATATTGATAAGACAGCTAGACACAGTTGATTTGTGTAAAAACCATACAAATAAATAGAAAGAGTGTAGAAAAATTCACATAAAAAAGAAAAAGTTGATTAAATAGGTTAAAAAAAAAAAAAAAAATAGAAAAACTTTTAACAAAAAAAAACAAAAAAAAAAACATTCTTTTTTAAACTTTAAATGTAAACTCCGATCTGCCGTCACTCCTAACTTTTTGATTCCGAATAAAATTGTACTTCCCATGAATTTGGAATTTTGGTATTCGCAATCTCCCATAATTTGCTTTACTTTCAATATTTTTACATTTTATTCCATATTTTTATTGTAGACAATACTTGTGTATTAGTGTGATAACTTTTTTGGACAATATTCTCCCCAGGGGTTTTCTAATGGCAAATATTGTATTAATGATAAAAAAAAACTATTTCAGTTCAATTGGTAAAAAAAACCTTACGCACAGACAGCGATTTCTAAAATACCTTTAATATATTTTTTTAAAATTTTTTTTAATAAAAATTTTTTAAAATATGGTTTATACATATGTAAGTATGTAAACAAATAATAACAATAAATGATTAAAAGTAGGTATTGTAAGATATAAACTTTAGGTTCAAAGTACGCGATCTTTTACAAAGCGGATATACATATATCTTGTACTATTTTTATTCCACGCTCCGCACATATATTACTGCGTTGTTGATTTGGAATTGTAGATGGTGTAGGTACCTAATTTCTAAGGAAATACTCGTGGGCTTTCGTGAAATTTATTAATGACTTGTTTAAACCGTTCAAAATCATTTTCGTGGAAACAGTGGTCCGAAAACCAGATTTGAAACCATGCATCACAATTGAAATCACATATAGGTTGTAAAAGTTTTGGTAAGTGGGAACAAGAATAAATGCTAAAATGGCAAATATTGCTATTGAATTCCACCTTGCATTACTAAACGTAACGTTTTAAATTTATAAATGGGAATATTCCGTTGGTTATAAAATATTTATATGGAAGGCAAAGTTCATACAAAAACTGCATGTCATCTCAACACATAAAAATAGCGGAAATTAAAAGCAAATTCAATATTTTCTCTTCCTTATTTACAGTGAAGTCTGTGTAGTCTCTAAAATGCCCAAATATTTCGAGGGATATAAATGTGGCATATAAATGCATGATGAAACAATTCAAGAGAGGCTACTTTGTATTTCGATTCGAATCTAAAATCTTACAAGTTCAAAAAATTTAGGAATTTTCGAAAAATTTTTGTATTCATTATTATTAATTTTTAGAATGGAAAATTTTCTTTCGAAAGCATTTCCCATTCAATTCGTAATACAAAAGTCAGCCCCCAAGATTTTAATTCCTTGATTTTGGCTTTCTCCGGATTCAAGTCCCAGCTCTGACATTTAATAAAAAAAAGAAATATGAAAAAATAATTCTTTCGTCTTCTGACAAAAGCTCTGAGCGTAACTGATTGGCATGTTGCGAGAAGCTAGACCGTAACCCTGAAAGAGGGTTGTATACATTTGGCAACGGGTTGTGTGAACATATGCACTGTCCTGATGAATCAACACTTTTGTCAAATGCGTCCTTTTTTGTTTAAGATTACTATTTTAATTGTTGCAATAAATTGTCACGGCTTTGAATTATCTTTTGTTCTGAATTTGAAGCGTTGGATCCGTGGTTAAGAATCCAGGCAAAAATTCAGCTTTATTGTAGTGAAACATAATCGCAACACTTTTATTCTTAGCACACGCAGCATCCATCTCGTGCACAAACTCTTTCATCTTTAGTTAATTACTTACTTAGCTGGCTATAACAAGTTCTTAGCGAGTTTCGCCCTACTCGGCACTAGTCTCCAGGCGATTCTGCTTAGCATGCGTCTTCCCCAGTTGGCCACACTTTCCCATCAGTAATTTTAAGATGCTGAAGTATTTAATTTTTTATTTTTACTTGCAGTGAAATCATACAATTTTTGAAGTGGTTATTGTCTAAGCATAAGGGCTATTGAAATTGAAGCCCAACTGACATATATTTAATTATTTGAAAATTTTATTCCGTCAATATCAGTAAAATAAAACTCAGTAAACGAATTTCCAACTTTTAAAAGTAGTGGTGCAGGGTTTCCGTAGTAGTCAACAGGTTTTTCTTTCATTCATTGGGCTAAGTGATGGCTTTGGCAAAAAAAATATTGTTTTACCAGCATAGAAAGTTCAATTCATAATAAAAACAAACCCAATGTCACACCTACATAATATTTTACACGTTATATACATAGTATATTGAAGCCTTCTTGTATATTTAAACGCGTTATTAATAAAACGCATGCTTTTATTTCATTCGTATTAAATATCAACAGTTACAAACGTTTATAAATATTGTTTTTGCTTAATGAGCATAAGGCTTTATTAGTGGGTTTGAAGCCATCATCACTATGAAATTAACCAAAAAAGAAAACAATAAAAAAAAAACACCGTATTGAATAAACACGAACAAAAATAATAGCAGACGCCAAATACTCATTACAAAACGATAAAGACTTTTTAGCACAATATGGTGTCTACTTCATTCTCTTTCTCTGGCCTGCCTACTCGTATAGCATACTTTGCACAAAAACTACATTTCTTTGTTATTCTCGGTTTAGTTTCATGAAATTTTATGAACAATTTTCGTTCAATAGTGTTTCCTGTTGGAACTTATTGTTTTCACAATAGTCAACATACTATTGATTACTTTTCTTGTAAGTTACGCAATCAATAATAAAAGGGGAAAAATTATTAGAACTTATGAGTGGTGTAATACCAGCCCCCCAACTGATGTTTAATTAAAATCTAGTGGATTTTGATCAATATTTTATGTTTCTTTGTATTTCAATTTGTAATTGAACTACTGCGCTTCAAAATTCATGTCGCTTTTTTCCTGTTTTAATTTAAGCAATTGGAGAATTAAAGAAAATCACTTTAATTTAAATTTTGCAAAACAAAATTTTAAAGGGACCTTTTTTTTTTTTTTTTGTTTTTTTTTTTGTTTTTTTTTTTGTTTTTTTTTTTTTTTTTTGTTTTGAAGAATTTTCTAAAAGAATTTAAGAATTAAAAGCATATAGTCAGAATATTTGTTAAAATAAAAAATAATTCAAAAATTTTATTAAAATTTGTAAAAATAAATAACAGTCATTGATTTTTTTTTTTACTAAAAATCGTTTTATGTATGCATGTTACTAATAATGACCTAGAAATCCCAACTGGAATTTCAATAAAATTTTTGGAAAGAGCAAGCAATATAAACACTATTCAATTCCAATTATCTGGAACGGATGACAATTACAAAAATTCAATAGTTGAGGAGAAAAAGAAAATACGGCTGTAAAAAACATTAAAAATTAAATACCTTGTACATTAGAGTAAGAATTTCCACGTAAAGAAATGACAAACTTAGCCACTGTGTACAACGACCTGTTCATTTTTTATTATAAATAAGACTAAGACTAAGAAATTATAATAGTTTTATTTTTGTTTAATTAAAAAACAAAACATTTTTCGTTTTAATTATATTATAATTACAAGTTTATTTGTACAAGATTTCACTTTTTATGAAACATTCACTTAACACTTGATAATATGTATCGTCTTTAAAATCTAAATTAATAATGTCGTATGTTTGTTAAAATACTTCTTTTTTAATATCATGATCGTTCATGATATTTTTAGCTTACAAAACCAGCGGTAAATTAAATGCATACATATTACAGAATAAATATCAAATGATATTTGGGCATACAGAAATATTTATCGCCCTTAAAATTAGAAATAATATAAGAAATGTTATTTAAGCGTACAATATAATGTTACTTCTTTTTACATTTATAAGTAGTTCGTAAACAAGAGAAAACATGATTGTGCATGAGCAATCATGTTTACTAACGTACATCAAAATAATCATTATATTTACTTAACTTGCATACACATTTATATATGTATATAAGAAAGTAACATGTTCGGTCGAACTTGTAAAAACAACGAACCGATAATAAAAACACAACAATAATACGAATAACTACAAATTTTGGACATTATCTTTGTTGCTGTAATTATTTATACTGTAGTAATGCAATTATCCAGTAGGGGTATTCACTGCAGATAAATATACATAACTTGTAACTTCAATATACAATTTCTAGAGAAAACTGAACTAGTTTTCGACCCAGCTTCGAAAGGTCTCATCAGGGTCGAAAACTAGTTCAGTTCTGCTAGTGTTGTTAAACATATTTCTTAACGGCTGTTACTTCTCAATAATAATACCAGATCTTGAATACTGTCATTACAATTTGGATTTATAGAGGCAATACAAAATAGACAAATATAAGAAATACATATTTCCAGCAAGAATGAAAAATGTATAATTTTTTTTCATATTTCTTTTTTTAAGACGTCAGAGGTAGGATTTGAAGCCGGCATTATTATGTTAGTAAGCCAACATACTAACCACTAGACCACGGCGACTACATGAGCATCTAATAAAAATATATTACATTCTTTAATCTCTATTAGTTTTATAAATTATGGCACCAATATAGAAAAGTTTGTCACCTATCTCGAAATTATATTTCCTACTAACAAACATAGATATGGCAGCAAAACCATCTTAATAATTTTTCGTTTTTTTTTCGAGTGATGGATCCACTAAAACATTCCCCCCTCCTTCTCTGGTGAGAATACCTTCCCGGAATCGCTTCTTGCATTATCTCGAGAAGTACCAGAGCGAAGTCCTGAATAGGGCCGTTTACACTCTCCCGTGGTTGGGAACGCCACAATTGTAGCCATCATCGTGCTATCGGCTCATCCTCTTATGTCTTATTTTGTTTCAGTGCATTGAAGTCTTTCTTCTTTGCGCGTAATATACGCTCGACGTAATCGACTGAGTAAATATACCCATGTGCCCTGTAGTGGACGTGGTCTAGTGGTTAGTGTGTTGGCTTACTAAGACATGGGCCCTGGGTTCGACTCCAGGCTCTGACATCTTCAAAAAAAAGAAATATGAAAAAAATATTTCTTTCGGCGACTACCTCTCAGCAGTCTTCTGGCAAAAGCTCTGAGAGTAACTAATTGCCATGAACAAGCTTCTCAAGTCTGTCGTTCGGAGCCGACATTGAACTTTGGGTCCCGGTACTCATGGATAAAAATTGACACACACAACATGAGTGCTGCGAGAAGCTAGGCCGTAATCCTGACACAGGGTTGTAAAGGCCAGTTATGTATGTATGTATGAATGTACATCATGAAAGTTATTTATTATTTATTGAAGTATAGACAAAAGACTTATAATGTCTGAGGTTTCATCATCTCGAGATTAATTTAGAAAAAAAAAACAGTTTGATTTACATTTAGCCGTCATCACTAATATTTTTACTTACAAAAAATTTAAATACAATTCAGCTTATAATATTTAAAAATGTAGCGATTTATTTTTAGTATTTTCCTGGAATTTCAAGAATTTTGAATATATTTTTAACGTAGATTTGAAAAAAATTTTTCGCTTTACTCAAGGTATTACAACAATTGTTTGGGGTAAATATCTAAATTTTTCAAGTTACATCTTTGCCTTTGTGAGTCACCACAACGCATGAGTAATTTGTAATACAAAAAAAAATCTATAACACTCATACATACGTAGCATTGTACTAAACAGGACTGTTTTGGATTTTATATTTTTAGTTTTCGATGCGAATAATTTTTAAAGTTCTTGCTCTTTATTTTTAATTTTAAACTTTGTTGAAGTTTTTGGTGACACCAACTATTTATTTAAAATATTTTTATGGATGAAACAACCATATATTTTTTGCGCATATATCGAATGGGCTATAATGAAGTAAAAATTTAAAGTTTGAAATTTTACCAATTTGTTTTTTTTTTTTGTGAAATACAATTATTTTATTTTTATAGCTGCAGCGGCTGGCCTGCTCACCACACCCGATTTGCTCGGACCAATTTTCAAGCACTGTTTCAAATGTACGGTGTCGTATCTCTATAATTACATCACCAATGTCAGTATGAAAATGCTTTATTGTCTTTGGTTTGTCGGCATAACACTTCTTTAATGGCGCCCTACAGAAAATAGTTTAACGGTGTCAAGTCGCAGCTTCTTGAAAGCCAAATATTTCAAACAATAAATCGATTGTATCATGATATGTATGAGAAGTTACACTATCCTACACAGAGGGAAAGAGGCGTTCTACAATTCGTCGTGCGGGAGTTTAAGTGCTCTATACGCCATTTTTTAAATCTGTAGTTAATGATGGTAATTTAGGTTTTTGACACTAAAATTTTTAAAATCTGCAATCCGTTTTCGACTATTTATCTCCGAAACTTGACGAGATATCCTAAAACGGATTACAGATTTGAAAAATTTGGGGTCGAAAACCTAAAGTGGCATCATTAACTCGAGATATATAAAAAATATGAAATGGCGGATAGAGCACTTAAACTCCCGCACGACGAATTGTTAACCAATGATATCAAATTAAGAACGAAACGTGAACAAAATTTCGTTAACTTTCGGTATCAAACCAAAATTAATTCTTTATCAAAATAAGAACGAACGGCTAAAAGTACCATAAGTTAGTACATCAAGGACAACCGATAGTAAAATCGTGAAAAAAAAATTATAAAAATACCAACAGTTAGTAAATTAAGAACGATCTGTTATCGAATCATAAACGATATGGTATCACATAAATAACAGAACTGATAAAAGTTACCAACGTTGTGGTATCATGGTAAAACGATATTCAATACCAAATAGAATCAATTTTGGTAGTTTTCTACCGTTTTTTTCCCTGAGTGTACTGAAGTCAAAGCCGCACCAAACAGTTACTTGTAATGCGTACATTGTGTGAGACCATTTGTGGGTTTACTGAGCTCCAAATATGAAAATTTTGCGTAATAACGTATCCAGTAAGATAAAAATTATCTTTATTCAAAAGGATAATTTTTTTTTCTTCTCTAGCAAAATCGACATCATCGTTCAGTTGGTCCATCTAATAAAGAAAATGCTCATGTGGCTTCAACTTTTGAACTAAATGAACTTTGTGAGTCATCGTGCCAACATAATTTCGCAAAATTCGACGTAAAATGGTGCGTGAAACGCTCAATTCTTGAGAGCGATGACCAGTTGATGTTGATGAATTCTCACGCAAACTCTCAGCCGCAGCTTTGATGTTTTCAGGTGTACGTTAGCGTGTTCGTACAAAATTCAGTGAGCTTTTCACAAACAATTCGAATTTGGACATGTAGTCTCCTAATGTTAGAAATAGATCAACTGCACCTTCTATAAATGTTTTTTTTTACCGTCTTCACCTACGCCCCTGCCGTCGAATCTTACATTGGCTAGGATTTCTTGAAATAAAATGAAATATATTACGGTGACCCTGCCTTAAAACATTTTTGTCTCCCCTTTGGCTAACTAATGTTTAGGTTTCGTAGAAACCGTTTCAATAAAAAGTAAAAAAAAAGAGAAAATTTAATTGATTACCATGAACATCCTTTCAAGTCTGTCGTTCGGAGTCGATTTTAAACTATAGGTCCCTGTATTCATTGATAAAAATTAGCCACACAACATGGGAAGCTAGGCCGTAATACGTAATTATAATAAATATAATAATTATTAAGTGAAATTAAAAACAAAATTTCGAAATACTTAAACCAGATTAGAAAATTGTTTTTGTAAGCACTTTGAAAGGAAATTGCACTTGTTCATCTTGCTTTTAGTTTGATTGACTTACTCTGTATCCTGCTGCCCTATTTATTGCTACAGACACTGGTTATGCTCATAAAAGTTAACTGAAAAGCAATACGAAATGAAAAGAAAAAATACTGATTAATGAAATCCAATTAAAAACAGGTTGATAGTCAAGCTAATTGACATTTTACTGAAAATATTCAACAATTTTCTATATACTTCTGTTTTAATTTAACTTTGAGAGCCATGAGTTGATTAATTATTTAAAATTACTTTCACGAGTAGAGATGCACGTTATGCCATTTATTCACAGTTTGTTTGTATTGCATTCTGCGACCAAAATTTTCATGAATATTGAAATAAATTTTATTGGTTTTCTCTTGTTTGCTGTCATTTTTATTCAAAAAAAACCTTTTCTATTAAAGGTTGAGAGGATTTTGAGAAGCATTTTTCTGGTTACTGTTGAACCGCAAAAAAATTATAAATTGAATTAAATTTTTTATTTCGTTCAAAATGAAATTCAGAGGAATACTTTTATGTCTGTTACTGTGCACTTATACTGGTCGTCAGTGTTTTTGTTTTTTCTTTTTTTGTTTTTTTTTTTTTTGCTGCCTTAGTGTAGTACTCAATATTGACAAAAAAATAATAATAAAACTACTAAAGCCCTTAAATTAGTATAGACCTCGAAAAAAGTGAGATACAAAATATCATTTACTCGTTTGGTACTATCGTATTTATAAGCTTCTAACTTCGGTGAATTCCATATTGAATTTGTGAACTTATTTTTCTAAAAAGCACCCTTTTTTGTTATATTTCTTAATATTTTCTCATCAACAAGATATAAATTTAGATTTTTTTTAAATGTATGTTTTGGGAAATATGCGAATTAAGTATAAAAAATGTGTTTAAATCTTTGGTGTCTTTAGAAGACCTCACAAAAATTTCTCGATAGAAATGTTTATTAAATATATTATTTCATAAATGTATTTTCTGAAAGCGGTAATAAAAACTGAGACCTAAAGAGATTAGATAGCGGAAGCTTATAAAATTTAAAATGATAACATCCGCAATATGATTTTGAAATCTCTAAGATATAAACTTATGTTTTTTTCTCTCTTTTGTAGTATAATGCACCCTTCGATGAAAAAACTAGAAATTTATTCCACTGTAATAATAAAAAAAAAAAAATAGTCAGATCAGCTGTATTAGAAATGTATTCTACACAAATGATCTAAAAGTACTCTGGCTTTAACATTGCAAAGGTACATACAGTCCGTTTTGCTTACCTTATAGCATATTTAAATTTTTTCTTCTTGATCTCTCTAATGTAGTTGCCGTAATCCAGTGGTTAGTGTGTTGGCTTACTAAGACAAGAGCTCCGTGTTCAAACGCCAACTCTAACATCTTGAAAGAAAGATATATGCAAAAATATTTTATTCAGTGACTACCTCTTAGCAGTCTTCTGGCAAAAGCTCTGAGAGTAATTAATTGCCATGAACAAGCTGCTCAAATTTGTCATTCCGAGTCGACATAAAACTCAAAGTCCTGGTTCTCATGAGTAAAAAATTAATACACTCGACCCAAGTCGAGAAGCTAGGCCATAACACAGATTTGGCTTATTATATATGCATTTATGTAAGATCTCATAAAGGTTCCATTCATCAATGCCTGTAAGAGCCCACGACGATTACCGGCTGGCCACTGTAAACGAATCTAGTCGAAAATGTAGAGCGGAACTAAGCACTTCAGGTAATGAAAATTCATTGCTCTGGCAATATCAGATCTAAGATCTGTGCGTGAGTTATTACTAGGGTATTCAAATATTCAACTTTTTTTTTGGTCGATTAATCGACTGAGTAATTATTCGGGTTTTTTCTTGATCGATTAATCGAATAAAATTTCAAAATTGATCGGTTAATCGCATTTGGTTTTATATAAAATAACATACTAATTTTGTGTATTATTAAAACATTTTATTAAAAAAAAAAACAAATAATAATAACCAAAAACATAGTAATGTGTAGTGTAGAAAATGTAATGAGATGGTATATTTTACTTTCAAACATATTATTGAAAAACTAAACCATAAATAATTCATTAATTAATTTTAATATTTGAGATCATATATATAACGATTTAATATATAAAAGTAATAAATTACTACTTCGTATACAATAAAAATATTAAACAAGTAATTAAAAATAATTCATATTATGAGTTAAAAATTAGTTTAAAAAAATATGCACTTCTATTAAAGTAGTCTTGTAATGTAATATATATGTTTAACTTTCAACCGATTGTTATCTTTAGTTTTAATAAAACTCGATTTTGAGAACACTCTCTCGCTGATTGCAGATGTTGGAGAAATTGAGAGAATTGCATGGAAAAGAATATATAATTTTTCAGTTCTGTTTTTAGTTTTTTCTAAATATAAGAAATCATCCATTAAAACATTGCAGCCTCTGTGAAGTTTTTTGAAATTTTGTATACTTTTAATTGCTTCATTGAATTGTGATAATCGATTATTTTCGTCTATTTCAATTAAATCTTCTGCAATCATATCATCATCTGACACATTTTGTTCCATATTTTCAAAAACAATTTGTTTGCAAAATCTTTTGTTTCAGATTTTGTGCAATATTTTAAAAAAGTGAAAATGTACCAGAATTTAGATATAAAATAAGAGTACTAAGTAGTTTTACACGTTTTTCATTTATTCGAATCTTAGGCCTTTCTAATAACTAATTTAAAAAAGGATTGTTTGCATTTTCCATTGTATTAATAATAAATTGTACAATGCCTTCTAAATCTATCAATGTAGCAGAATCATTGCCGAGCTCCTTAATAGCGACATCAAGTGGTTTAAGGGCAGGAAGTTTATTAATACCATTTATTATTTCTATTAATAAAGTATTTTTTTATGTGAATTAATCGATTAATGGTAGGAAATTATTCGAGTTATTCGTTATTCGAAATTTGACTATTTTGAGTTGTTCGAACAATTATTTGAACACAATTTTTCGATTAATCGATTAACGATTAATCGTTTGAATACCCTAGTTATTACAGACATTGTTTGGGAGAAAAAGTAATAAAAGACTTTATCTTTTAGAATGTTAGTCTCTGTTTCGATATATAAATATTGCAGTAACTGGTAAGGAGCCAACTTGATATATCCATCGTTTCATAACAAAAGTTGCCATGGACTTTATGTGTGCAGTACTATGCTGTTGAGGTTACGGGTTGTATACAATCATTTAAATCGGTGGCCGAATTTAAACTAACCAAATGAATAAAATTTGAGCACATATTTCGTTAAATGGACCAATTTTCAAGTTAATTTTATATAAAGTTTTTGCAAAAGTACGAGTATACAAACAATATTTCCAACCTCTTACTCTTGACGGATAGGAGAAGTATTACAAAAATACTTTTTTTTTTCCTTTGGTTAATAAAAAAACTCTCATTGTAATGATTTCTTTTAATTTTTTTTTTAAAACCGCATAAATGTATATCTGTTTTTCCAACATTTAACAAAAACGTTCATAAATTTGATTTTTTCGCAATTCTTTGTTCACCAAATGCACACGAAAAGCTTCTTTGGTCCCTTTTGTTTGTTTTTGTTTACGGGATATTGTTGGTTTTATATTTATCTGTGGTACAAACAAAATATGGCAACAACTATACATATAAACGTATACGATATATTAGTTTTTTTTTTTTTTTTTTAAATTACACGCAAATAAAATTTGTTATGCCGAACCCTTAAAATATGCTCTCCATACCAACTCTTGTTGTTATTGTTTTCTTAGAAAAACAATTGTTGACCACGAGTACAATAAAAATACAAAAAATATACAAAAAATTGGGTTGAGAAAAGAAAATAATAAAAAAAAAAATTCCACACTAAAGTACACAATAGAACAGCAGTCCCCAAAAAAAGTTCTCATAAGTATCCGCGTGAACACTACGGAGAGTCGTATTTAATAATAACAAGTAAAAACACTTTTCTTTCATATGCCTCCAAGAAAAAACTATCGTACAGTTAGGGGCTTTGCAATTACTCTGCAGCTATTAAGATTTAAATATGTTTGGAATCATTTTAGGATAATCAGGGAATGATCCCAACTCCTGCAGTTCAATGTGCTGTTCTAGGAAAATTTATTATGGGCAAGAAGAAAGAAGAAGTAGAACTTGTAGACATTTGATTTAAATTTACTAATATCGTAATTGACAGGAAAAACATTCACCAAAAGATTGTTTCACAAACCAAAGAACGAATTCTGGACAATCAACTAGAAATTGATGTGCTCCAAAATTGCTTCTGTTATTGGTTTTCTTTAAAATTTTAAACACAAGTTTAATGTTAAATCGAGATTGATGATTTATCAAGTATTAATTCAAAGTCAGTTAAACTATTTGAGCGTATTGTATGAATGGAATAAAGGTAGTAATCTAAAATCACTATAGAGATCTCAGAATAAAGCATTAAAAACTGTATTTGATCTTCCATTGTCATTTTCAACTATTCATTTATATAAAGATGTTGCCGCAAAAGTTCTCCACAATAAAATGCAACCCTTACATACTTACATACATACATAATTGGACATTACAACCCTGTGTCAGGGTTACGGCCTAGCTTGTCGAGGCACTCATGTTGTGTGTGTTAATTTTTATCCATGTGTAATGGGACCTACAGTTTAAAGTCGACTCCGAACGACAGATTTGAGAAGCTTTTTCATGGCAATCAATTACTCCGAGAGCTTTTGCCAGAAGACTGCTGAGAGGTAGTCGCCAAAAGAAATAATTTTTTCATATTTCTTTTTTTTTCAAGATGTCAGCGCTGAGTTTTGATCCCGGTACTATCGTCTCAGTAAGCCAACACACTGACTACTAAACCATGGCGACTATGAATGCAACCCTCACTTTATGTTTATAAGAGTCCATATAATGTTTGTCATCATGGCAATCCTTTAAAAAAATATTTATTTGAAAACCTAGAAATTGTGTAACTTTGAGAATTATTGCGTTCGTAGTTATTTTGCCAACTGTCCTCAATAATGTCCTTTGGACGCTGAGGCAATTATTTTCTTGTATTATATAAATAGTGAATAAAAAAAAATAAATAAAAAAAGAATAATTCTAACAACAACATATCGTCGCAAAAATTAAAGAACGCTGTAACTGGAAAAAAATCGAAAATACGTTTTTTGCATCATTTTAATCAGAAAAAAATACGCGTCGATTGATCCCGGTCTCAGATTCCTACGATGAAAATAAATTCACTTACGCCGTCTGCGTTTTGAAAAATACCAATATCTTCCTTCTACTTTCATACAGGTTTTTTGGCTCTAGTAAACATTAAATGTTTTTTCAGTTACAGCGTTCTTTAATTCCATCGACGATATCTAATTCCTAAGGTATACTCTCGTTTCAGCCAGTTTGGAAGATAGATATTTAGAAGTTAAATTGTAAATTTGTAATTAGTTTTTGAACTTTAATTTGATTTTTAATTTCTGTTGAAAATATATCAAACAGTGACTGTTTGTTACTTAAATGTTGCAATTGCATAAATTGTGAGAACCCCTGTAATACACTGTGAATGAGAAGAACTGTCAGAAGAGTATAACAAACAGAGCAAACATTTATATAAAGCACTGCGCTCTGGTTTTTTATTCTATAAGTACTTACATATATATGGCATTTTTGTAAACAACAACTGGAAATGTACGTGTGTGTGTATGTGTCTTAACACGCGTTATAGGAAATGAAACCAGAACAAAGATATTAGCATGTCCATATTCATATTCCCTGTTCACTTGTAACTTAATTCAAATGACGTCATACACAAAACCGCTCTAACGATGTTGGCGCTTGGGCGTCAAAGTTTAATCGGCTTTACAATGGAATAAAATAAAATCTCACACTTATTTCCCTTTGACCAGACCAGTTGTGAATGCATATGTATGTGTCTGTATATGTTTTTCATGTCCACATTTTACTGCAGGTATGACAATTTCTATTGAATTTTTTGCCTTTATTTAAATAGAGTCAGTTTTGTTTATTGTACTTGTCGGTATATATTTCAGTATTCTATAAGAATATTAAAAAAGCGAAAATTTTATTATTTTTACAACTTACATTGACCATGAAATTTTTTAGAAATTGTTCTGTTGTTCGACATAAGTATGGAAAACCATAAATATTGTAATTAACTGCTTTAAAAATAGTGTTAGTATTGGTTTTGAGACTGGTCTAGATAGTTAAAATTAATTAAATGAGAATTTATTGTTCTAAACAAATTAGAAATTTCGTCAATCGATCAGTTTTCTTTTGAAAACCTTTTCAAAATCACTTTATCTAAATTGCATGACATATGCATGTATTTATCTAACGGTGAAATGTGCATCAAATATAAAAGATATAAAATAAAATTCGAAGGAAAGACGAAAATTTTAAAATTTTAATTTGAAAAATATATTCTTTGGCGATTAAAATTTGAAGTGCATGAATTGTCTAGAGCTGTAGGCAACACAGATATCATGATGCTTTAACAACAAAACAATTTCTATTTCTACAGAATGTTGGGCGCTTTTCAAGCGCAACTGATTTCAATTTGCTCTGTTCTTTACTAGGAACGAAATATTATCATCACACATATAAAAGCCACACATTATATTTTTTTATAATTAAAAAAATAAGAGGTTCCACCCCTCCAAGAAAACTATCAGCAAAGAAATCGCTTCCTGACATTCCACTCAAATCCACGAAGGAACAGGAGACAAGCGCCATCTATTGGGAAGTAGTAGATGATAGCTAAACCTACTTAGCGAAGTTACTCACCACACAATCAACATCCAACGATCAGACAATTGCTGTTGTACATTCAAATGTAAAGGTATAACACTGGCCTTTGAATAATCAATTTATAGCAATTTGTCTCATTCCTAAGGCGCTTAATAATGATATAATATAAACAAAAATATTTATTGTCCTTTCCAAAAAATTCCAATACAATGCACAACAGCATTGTATTTGGTCTCAGTAAAAGAAATGCAATGTTAGGTTGACAAATTCGAAGTTAGAAAATAAATTGGCCTAAATACCTTTTTGACTGTACAATTTTCGATATAACATTTGTTGTTCAGGAGTGCACGTCTCCATTGTAAGAATTTCAGAAGTTTTTTTTTTTGACAAATGCCAAAGAATAACACCTTAATTCTTAAAATTTTAGGAATTGATGGTCTATTTACTTTTTAAACTAAAATTAGCACATTCTGTATATGGTAAAATAATTATCAGAAAAGGATTTAATGTTTAGTAATCATTGAAGACAAATTATGAATTGATTTATTCAAGGTTAACCTTTCGAAAGTATTTTATAGAGATCTTAAGGGTATATGGAATAATAAAAATGTAAAAATCTAAAGAGATTATTGTCACCGAAAAGAGATATCAAAAATGTTCTCTAAATAGAAAGAACAGAATTTTTTTAAAGAAAACTTAATTTTAATATTTGGTGCAGCTTTCCCTTAAATTAGAAATATTTCATTTCGTTGGCCGATTTTTATTGTTAATTTTATTTGATATTTTTTATAAACAAATAAACTTTTCCTTTTATGTATTTAAGAGGTTAATCTATCATTTCCGTGTATATTTGCAACGATTTTTTTTAATCTTTCGAAGCATTGCTTTCAATTTTGATGTATGCAACTGGCATGTCAAAAAGTTCAAATACTATTTGCATCAGCGACAATAATAAAAAATGTATGTGTGAAAAGCAAGTAATAAAACAAATACATACAGGGTGTTTAGCATTGAAATATAAAATAATTTTTAACGATTTTAAAAGAAGATATTTTTTAAATCTTGATTTCGGTGTTTTTTTTCCTAATTTCAAATACATAATTAGGTAAACAGTGTAACAAAAAAAAAAAAAAAAGAAAAAAACCTGGAGCGTGATGTAACTTTTCTAAAAGGTCTTGTAGAGCACAATAAATATTCGTTTTTGATATTTTCAAAATAGCTCTACAATCTATAGATCAAGAATCTATTGAAATGGAAACTGTCTAAACAAAACTTCAGTGATGCAATATTACGTTCGTTATCAAATTTTCAGCGTTGTATTAGTCTGTCCACTTCTTATTGTGCAACTGTTAGATTTGATCCCTGCATAAAGTATGAATGTAAGAAAAATAACGAAATAAAACTAATTTTTCTTCTGTTTTTGTTACATAACTTTTGATTAAATTATTTAGAAAAGCAATTTTTATTTTCTACCAACACACATTGTATTGCATGCAGTCAGCCAATGTTGCAAAAACCAACATAAAATTGCATGAAAAGCAATAATTAAACTTTTAATGAACCTCTCTGGCCTGTTGTTGGTTGCTATTGTTTATGTTCTTAAGTTTTTTTTAACCCGTTTTTGCCTTCTCTCTTTTCTATGTTAATCATAAGTGATATGTACATATAAGTGAGTATATAAATAAATTCAAATGTTGTATATAGTTGTTGCAATAGTTGTTGTTGTATAGTTGTTGCAATGCTTGTATTTTTAAATTGCCAAACACTAGAAATTGTAAATAGTCGTTGTGTTGTGTGCTCATTCGTATATATTTTTTGTAATAAGCCTGCGGAGAAGAGAAAAACGAAATTGAGTGTAAACACTTACAATGAAGTGTAACTCATTTCGAAATAAGTCCATTTGTATAACAAGTTTTATTGGTTTTATTGTTTGAACATTTAACACAAACAAAAATTGTTCTATAAATAATACTCTGACTTAAAATTGTAATGGGCTATACATATGTACGTATATATGGGTATATGTGTATGCTATACTGTGATATGTAGTACACTTGCATACATATATGTATATGTATATTAAGAGTATATACAAGCTGTCATTATTGTTAAACAAAATTGTCATAAATGTATGTCACAAGAAAACTTCACACATCTGGTGTATTTTTTAACACAGATATATGAAAGTACAGTGTCTTCTAATTGAATAGGTACAGTATAATAATTTCTATTAAATTTCTTTAAAAGTAACTCTTCAAAAATTATATATCCTAAAGCTATATTTACACTACCTAAGTTTCTCATCTGTGCTTTATATAAGAACCGCCCTCAGATAGACCCAGATAGTTTAATTTGCAAATCTAATTTAATTTTTATTGTTTTTGCCTGAGCTAAGTTAAGTAGTCGCCGTGGTCTAGTGGTTAGTGTGTTGGCTTACTAAGACATGGGCCCTGGGTTCGACTCCAGGCTCTGACATCTTAAAAAAAAGAAATATGAGAAAAGTATTTCTTTCGGCGACTACCTCTCAGCAGTCTTCTGGCAAAAGCTCTGAGAGTAGCTAATTGCCATGAACAAGCTTCTCAAGTCTGTCGTTCGGAGTCGACATTAAACTGTAGGTCCCGGTACTCATGGATAAAAATTGACACACACAACATGAGTGCTGCGAGAAGCTAGGCCGTAATCCTGACACAGGGTTGTAAGGGCCAGTTATGTATGTATGTATGTATGTTTTTGCCTGAGCTAAGGTTATTATAAAATTATTCACGTAGGAGTTGTAACTGTTATAATCTGTTATAATCATATGAGAAACTTAGGTAGTGTAAATATAGCTTAATTAATTAATAAATATGCATTAAATTAAATAGAATTCTGGGTATGAAGTTACACAACCGTTTTGAAAGAATTATTCTAAATTGTTCATTTGAGAAAATAATAATGGTCGTTAGAATAAATGTCAGTATATAAAACTTTAGAAATAAATTTATTAGTTTTTAGGGATTAGTTTAAATGCATTTGGTACCAAAGTTTTGAATAACAAAAACTATATACTTCTCGGATATTTTTATGTATTTAAATTTGCTTTAAGCCTGATGAATATTATACTTTGTAAAAAGAGATTTTCAGTGCAGAAAATGCAATTTGAAATAAACCGGTTTCGTTTTTTATTTTGTTCAGATTAAATAAGCAAGTAAAGAAAAATTTAATTATGCCTAAAGATATGCTAATATATATGTTTTTTTTAATATAAATATTTATAAACTAGCTTAAATCCGTCGTTCTTCGCTACACCTACCACTATCATTGGCTGTTAACTTTACTGATTTCAAGATATACTGAACTCAATAGTTAGTTTGTTTGGAAGCTACCACGTCTACTTGCCTGCCCTTTTTTCTACTGGACACACCCAATTAATGAACGTTAGCTTCAATACTTCTAAAGATACGTATGTATAAAGAAATCAATTTTTATCTTGTATGGGAGGTGTCACACCCATTTGTCCAATTTCGCCCACTATCGCCCATTTTCTTACTGATGATTTGCCTTGCCCATGAAGTCATGCAGACTTAATTCCGAAACTTTAGCTTTAACTGTTCTGACGATATACAAAAATCAGTATTTAAAGAGAAATAGAAAAAAGTGGGCGTAAAAGTAGGCATGGCAAATTTTTCTCTCGATGAAAACTTAAAATGGATTATAACAAACATTTGAAAGAAAAATTGTTCAAAAAAAGTGGGCGTCAAAGTGGGTGGGCAAAATGTTCCTTCCGTAAAACCTAAGTTGGATCACGACGATCATTAGAAAGAAAATATCATCAAAATCGCTCCAGCCGTTCTCAATTGATGCGATGACCAACGAATAATATTGATTTTTATTTATATAGATAGATTTTCTTTTATTGGAATTCAGTTTAATTTCGTTTTTAATAGAAAATTGTATAAATTTACATTGTTTTTCGTAAATAATCTAAAAATCTGAGTTCGAAACTCAGATAACCTGGTGATCATTTTTGTTAAGAAATATTGTTTTCTGATTAAAATTTTCGGCTTCTCTTTGACTTAGTTAGTGCTGATCAGAGAACTTCTTGAATGTTTTATATAAAAGTTAATACTATAATTTCCGGTTTTTATCTTTAAACCTTTTTTATATAGTTCTGAATGTCACAGGCCGTGAAGAAAAGTATTTTTATATACTTTGTGATCTTAAATAGCTCAAAATTTTTACTTGCACTTAGAAACTCTATCATTACATTCTACTTTTAATGTTTCTTAACGATATTCTCTTTTCAACACCAAAGCCTATCTAATCTTGAGCAGATAACAGCAACACTTGTCATTAACATTCGTTTGATCGTAGGCCTAGCCTTTTTTAGTATAAGGTGAAAAGACAGAATATAAATGACTTGGAAAAATCCAAGAGGGGGCGTAGGAATACCTTCGAATTTAAGGCTCACAAGACTCAAGTTTGCTTTCTCATGCATGGGCATGGTTGTAACGATGTAATCTTTTGATGTGTGTCTGTGGAAATATAAAAAGTTTAGGATGCCGATGATTTTGAGAATCAACTGAATTATCACAGTTTTCGAGTATTGAAAGGAGCATTCAAGTCCGTAGGGTTTTTTTTAAAACAGTGCAAGAAATATTTCACTCCCTCTGACCTTCTCAGAATTTACAAAAATTTTATTCACCCAAAAATGGAATACAACACTAATATATCGTCGTGTGGGAGTTTAAGTGCTCTATCCGCCGTTTCATACTTTTTATATATCTTGAGTTAATGATGCCACTTTAGGTTTTCGACCCCAAATTTTTCAAATCTGTAATCCATTTTAGGATATCTCTTCAAGTTTCGGAGATAAATAGCCGAAAACGGATTGCAGATTGGTGTTAAAAACCTAAATTATCATCATTAACTCGAGATTTAAAAAATGGCGTATAGAGCACTTAAACACCCTCACCACGATATATGTAAACAATGCCTACTTCGGGGCATCTTAAACCAGCACTGGTAAGGGCGAAGTTGCTTATCTCTGACGGTAAAAGCTCAAACTCTATCGGATCATCGGCTCAATATGTTTTGTTATTCAGTTGATACTATCATGGTTGGGTGCCTATCATATCTCTTCTAGAGTACATTCTTTTGTCATTGATTGTTGAGTGAAATACACGCTTCATTATACATAGAAATAATTCGTTCTATAGCCGAACGGTTGGTTTATGTAATAATCTTATCACCAAAGTTTTGCCTTTTAACTACGATGTTAATAAATTTAAACCAAAAAACTACTTTCTTTTTCTTCATAGACTACCACAATCTTCATAGACTACCACAATTTACTGCATGAGTAGGAATTGGCCCATGAATGCTGGTATCAGTAAAAAGAAAATGGGAAGTTATGAACTTTTGCGTAAAACTGCTGTTAATTGCTGTTAAGGGGATAATAGGAATTCATACAGTTTAGTCGTATTGTTAAATTTCATAATATTTGTGTTTGCATGCAATAAGTCAAAAACTGCAATTTTGAAATATTCCAAGATTTGTTCAACTTTTGCTTGTTTCTTGCAAAACGATTTTTAATTTAGAATATTGTAGCAGTTCTACACTCAATTAAATTTTTTTTTTTGCTGGAAGGAGGGAAAAGGCCTTCGCGGAGGTCGTCAACTAGCATGATATGTCGGCCCAAAAGGGTATACCAACTAAAAACTTACCTTATCTCCTCATCAATGGAAGAATACCACCTCGGTACCACATTCGCATTACTTCAAGGTGGACCCCTTTTTGGCACGGTTGCCAGTTTCGTCCATGACACATTAAGTTATATTAAGCATCCAAAATATTGATTTGAAAAAACGACTTCCTTGTTTAATTTCATGTT
>CAUYWT010000055.1:0-23573 GCA_963576795.1 Metopia argyrocephala | reverse complement strand
ACTACACCATTTTAATCTTACAGCCAAATTTAAGTGTGATGTACATTAACTCTAACAGAATCAGATAACAATGAAGAAGAACTGGTTGGTGAACTACTGAAAGACGTCACTAAAGGCAGAAGTACACAACATACGTAACGGCGTTATAATTTACTATGCAAGTCAATTGTTTCACTGTCAACGCATCTAAAAGTTAAAATTTTTTTAACTTCTATACGTTAGATGCGATGACAATTTCGTCAATTACTTGTTTTATGAAAATTTATTTTTTTAAACTTTTTTTGACAGACGGGCGAAACTTACAATTGACGCAACTCATGTTATATATTATCCTTAAGACGATACTAACATTTGAAGGCGTTTCTTTACCAATTGACGTAATTTGAGCTTTTGTGGAGATGAAGAGATCATGCGCTAAGTTCTATATTTAAGTCTCTAAAACTTTTGTTAAGAAAAAAAAAATTTAAAGCGTAATGAAGACTGAAATACTTGATTATTTTCAATAATAATAAACCGGATTTAACTCTCCGTCACGCACATGTTCCGATAGTCACATACGTAGCGCACGTATCTGGCCAGAAGCACTATGTATTTCAATACATTTTTATGAAAAATATGCAATCTTATTGATAACATTATATTATTATAACATTATTTTACAAAATTTTCATTTTTTTTTTCTTTTTTTTTTCAACTGATTTTTTTCAGCTGTTGTAGCAAAGTACCCACAAAATTCACTTTGAATTCCTTTAAGTACACAAACGCAAAAAAATAAAAAAAAATGCAAATAAATCTCATTGCAGGACGGAATGTTAATTTTTTTATAACGAAGTTTCTATATAATGAAGTCATTTTGTGGTCCCATGCAGATTCATTATAGGAAAGTGTAATGGAAATGCGCTATAAGAATTGTAGAACAGTGAAAACTAGCTTTTATAGGTTTAAATTTTCTTTAAATAAAAATTATTTATTCAAGTTATTTTTAATTTTACACAGTCTAAGTTCATCTAAAGATTTTTTACTTTAAAAGTAAATTTCTTTATCTTTTTCTTGTTTTCCTTTGAAAGAAATTATCAAATAAAAAAATGTGTGAAGGTATGCAAATAACTGAAATTTTTCTTAATAATTTTTTATAGGTTTTAATTCTATTAAAATATTTTTATCACCATCTATTATATTTAAATAAAAAAAATAAAAAACGATTAAACGGAAAATTTAAAATCAATTTAAAATGCGCTGCTGTATGCTGTATGTCTCGCCCAAAATAAGTTTGTGGCGAATGTTGTCTATTTTTAAGAAGAATTTATTTTTATCGGCATATAAATGTCATGAGTTATTCGTCGTCGCCATTGTAAGCACTGTCCAATGTTTTTACGATAATTTTGATAAAACTTTTCTTGCATTTACAAGATAATTTTCGGTTTTATTTTATTTTAATTTTCCTTTTTTATATTTTGAAGTTAAAAAAAAAATCCAAAATTTTCTTTGCATTTAGTTTCTTTAGCTAATTTTAAATGTTGTTTTTTTATGTTATTAATGATCAATGTTGATCAATAAATTAAAGTTGGAAATGTTAGAAGCGGAAATAAAAATTAGAATATATATAAGTGTGTATGTATATATGCATATCAAAGAAAATATGCCAGAAAATGAATGTCAAGGAGAAATAATGGGATTTTTATGACTCTTCTTTTTTAAATTCTGAATTAGACGAAATGTTTTGTTCAGATATACTTACATAAGTATTTTTTTTTTTTTACTTATATATTTCTGAGAAATAAAAACTGCCTTTTTTAAAATTGTTTTCGTAAAAGGTGGTCATATGTCTGAAATCATAAAAAAAGAATACGAGAATTTTTTGTGTCCCCTGTTAGAATTTTAAGTTCTATCGGAGCTTATAACTTAGTTACTAATGGTGTCAAAAGTCTTCATATAAATATGAAACCAAACTTCTCAAGATCATTTTTAAAATTTTCTATAAGTTATTTAAAACTGTCATACTCTGAAAACAGAAGCAACAACTAAGCTTTTCGAATTATACAAATTTTGAATGTGAATTTAAAAACGGTGTGTCTTGTACGGTCGATGTAACCGTTTTTGCTCATGCAGGTTGGGAAAATTTGAGTTTAGGAAGTAAATTGGCTTAAAAAACACATTTCGTCGTGCGGGAGTTTATGTGCTCTATTCGCCATTTTATATATCTCAAGCTAATAATGCCACTTTAGGTTTTTGAGACCAAAATTTTTAAAATCTGCAATCCTTTTTCTGCTATTTATCTTCGAAACTGGACGAAATATCCGAAAACGGAATGCAGATTTTGGGGGTCGAAATCTAAAGTGGCATCATTAACTCGAGATATATAAAATATATGAAATGGCTGATAGAGCTCATAAACTCCCGCACGGCGATTTGTTTTGACAAATTAATTTTTTTGATACCAATCTAAAGTAAATATGATGTCTAGCAAATGTCCACCTCTAGCACTTCGGCAATACCAATAATATGAACTTAAGAATTAAGCCTGGCTTAAATGCCACAAGCTCATATAAATTTTTTGTTAGTTGGATACCACAGAAAACAATTAAAAATAATATTTTTGCTTAGTAGAATACAATTTATAGCAACTTTTTATAATTTTCTGATTCATTAATAGTTGTAGTATAGCATGTAGTATATTGGCTTACTAAGACGAGAGATTCTGGGTTAAACGGCAGCTCTGACATCTTGAAAGATAAAAATATGAAAAAAAATATTTCTTTTGGGGACCACCTCTTAACAGGCTTCTGACAAAAGCTCTCAGAGTAACTGATTGCCATGAACAAGCTTATCAAATTTGTCTTTCAGATTCCACGTTAAACTGTACGCCTCGATACTTAAGGATAAAAAATCACGCACACAATATATCGATGCTGTGAGAAGCTAGGTCGTAACTCTGAAGAGTTGTAATGGCCAGTTATATACTATGTATGTGTGTACTTAAAAAAAAAACTCTATGGTTTACAGATAAACAGACACACAGTCCCAGTTTATATCTTTGCATATAGAGATTGAAAGTAAATGACCTAGAAGGAATATATCCAAGCTCCGGTTATTTATCCACTAAGAAAAAAACGTCAAAATCTCAGTGATAGAAACTGCAAAAGAAACGCACGCATAAGGCTGTTGACCTAAACGTTTGTTTATAGCCATCTATGCACGCATATCAATAAAACTGAAAGTAAAAATACTTATTTCGCTGTAACAACATAATTTCAAATTTATTAGTTTTCTATAGAAATTTAAAAATTCCATATTATTGGAATTATTTGGTTGGCAATATTCAATTACTTTTTTTTTTTTTTGTTCTTCATAAATTTCTATTAATTTTGAAAATTTCTGCTTAACGAAATATTTTTATGACTTTTTTTTATGCAAATTGGCCAGCACAACTGTTTGTTTGTGCTAAATTTCCATTTAAAAATAAAAACAAAATTAGAAAAATATATAAAAAAAAATTATATTGAAAACACTTGTGCTTATTTACTCTACTCATTAAAGAATCAATCGCTGAGTTTTTTTTTCTCTGTAATATTTTAAGATCATTTTTTAAAACTAAAAAACTAAACCATATTGTAATTATAAAAGCGTTTTTAGTCGTTTTTGAGAAATTTTGTTAAAGGAAAAATTACGCACTATTTCTTTTATAGCCTGATTTGTTTTTAGCAGACAAAATATATTCTTCATTTACTCACTCACAGACTGGCTAAATGGTTATGCCAAGTTTTTCCTTTTGGTTTTCCCCTAAAAAATAAAACTTTTTTTTTTTTCTTTTTTTGTCAGTAATAGAACACGTTTAAATGCGTTCATATGCTTAATGTTTAATATTTTCGCAATTTATTTATGCATTTTATTAAATGCCTGTTTAAAGTGTATGTGTGTATGTGTTTTGTTTTCGTATAGAAATCATATAAAAAGAAGAGAATCTCCCAAAAAACATGTATGTTTCTGGCGCAATAAGCGAATGAAAATGTTTTGAAAAATTTTTCTTCAAATAATTTGGTCAAACAGAGCAAAAAATGGACTATGAATGTATGTCACAATAGGCATCAGTATATGGCTAAACGCAACATTTTGCAATAATAAAAAGTTTTCGATTAAACAATATAGGAAAATATTTGTTTTGCTTTTTTAGTGCTCTGAGACCGTATTTGAAAAAATATTGAAATAATTTTTTTTTTAATTTTTTTTTTAATAAACATTTTTATGGGATGTGCTAAATAGAAATTACTAAAATTTCTTTAAAATCTATTAAATTTTAAAGTTATAGAATTTCTTATAAACAAAAATTTAAACATTTCTTTGAATTGTAAATTTTTAAAGATGAAAATATTGCAAAATATATATTTTTGTATGAATATGTAGTCCATACACATATATGTATATACTTATGAGTATATTTGTTATAGAACTTTACAATTATTTCAACGTTTTAGATCAAGTTGCTTGAAAATAAGTTCAGAGAACAAAATTGTATGACAAGCGCTCTTAAACAATAAAGTATGACGTGAGGAATTTAATAGTTGTAATCACTCTTCGTTGCAGTCGTCCTTAGAAGCTTTGCCAACAAGCAATCGCAGCATATGTGCCTACATTTTGCTAGTGTTTGACATGGTTTACTATGTTTGCATTACTTCAAATAGCGTTTGCTGATTACCGCTAATTTTTCTTCTGAAATTATTTATTTATTTTTTTTTTTTAGACCAATACTCAGGGGTAAACCCCTACCCCCGCTCAAGCGCCTCTTTTGTCGATGAGACAAATTGCTGTCATTTGATCGCTCAAAGCCCAGTGTTATACCTTTGAATGATCAACAGTAAATGCCCCATCTGTCGTTAGATGTTAGTTATAAGTGGTGAGCGTCTCCACTAAATATGTTAGTTGCTATCCTCCAGAAGGCGGCGGTGTAGACCTGAACATTAATTTTCAATGCCTGCCAAAGGAGGAATAGAGTGGAAATGTCGCTCTTTTCTTTGATGGACAGCATGAAGAGGGGGGGAGGGGTGGGGGAGAATCTCTTATTTTTAAATTATAATTTTTAGAAAAACTGCTAATTTTTATTTTTCATTTTTGTACTTCGCTGGGATTTGAACTTGGGCTGTTTGAGTTTTTGTGCGAGCGCTCTAACCACTATACGACCCTTCACCTAGAGCTACTCATATAATCAAACAATTGTAGTTAAAATTATGTAGCGAACCGTACGGCACAAGTTGGTCCTTGAAATCCGAAATTTAATGGGCTTTACATATAAAAGTGTTACATACAAATACATTAATAAACATTACGCAGACCTTATTTCTATATAAAATAAAGCACAATAAACAAATAATTGCTGCA
Source organism: Metopia argyrocephala (assembly GCA_963576795.1). NCBI lineage: Eukaryota > Metazoa > Arthropoda > Insecta > Diptera > Sarcophagidae > Metopia > Metopia argyrocephala. Next base: position 18,200 of record CAUYWT010000055.1, on the reverse strand, counting down.
TATCTAAGCGCAGCATACAAGCAGAAAAAACAATAGCAGAATCGTGTGCATATGTTAAATATTTGCAAATAACAGTTTCTAGTCTTATCTATAGATAATTAAAGAAAAGTTTCTGTTTAACCAATTTCTATAAACCTACGCCCATATATAGTACATATGTATGTATAGCATTATAACATTCTTCCAGAACTAAAGGTGTAATAATTTTATATAAAAACAGATACAACACAATGAAGCAATCAGTTGGAATGAAACAGTCATATAATAAAGATAGGCATCAAGGTTCATTAATGCAGGTCGTTGAATCTCTACAACAATACAAGTATAGGAACAACAACATGCTTAATGTACTTGTATGACTGATCTAAATCTGTCAAAATTATAAACTATTATTATAATTTCTAGTAGTTGTAGAAAAAAAAAAAAAACGCGGAGGACTCTTAGATCTAACATATTATCCTACTTAAACCTAAAATATTACAATGTTTAGTTAAAATTGTATATTTGAATAAGAATAACAAACAAATATGTATCAAAAAAAATATTTTCGTTGAGTAAACAAAGAAATTTAATTGAAAACCAAAACAAAAATTTAAATTTTCTCAATTAAACAACTCAAAATAAATAGGGAAATAATAAAAGTGTGTAATTTGTGTCTCATTTCACAATTCTGTGAATATAGTTTATTCATCAATTGAATATTTAATTAAATCAATTAAAATAAGTAATTGTTATTGTGAATTATTATCAATTAACTGTTTAATTGAAATCAAATATGATATATGTTTTCTTTATAAAAGAATCTTGTAAAAAATTATAAAAAAATTGAATTTGAATGTTAGAAACAATTAAAGATTAGCTTGGTGCTGTATTATCTGACAATGCTCCAGTTTACTTAACATTAAAAAGGAATCCAGTTTAGCCAGCGAACATACATACTCATATTTCAGTAATATTTTTTCCCTCTACAAATAATTTAAATATGTCTTCCACGACATTTTATACCCGTACTTTTCACAAAATAAACTAGAGAATTCTGAGTATTTGTTTTTATTTTATTATTCAAAAACCATAATTTTTCATTCAACAATTTCAATTGTTTGCAATTCTCAAGGTTATTAGTTAAGAAATATGAGTAAAATAAAGTTTTAGACGATATATATATATTGTAAAATAAACGTTAGAAAATTACTTATATTTAAAAAAAAAACCGTTCATTGTTTCTAAAATACATTCCTTTCAAATGCTTTTCCTATTATTTTATTACCACAGAATCGCATTGAAAACATTTAATATGTTTAAGAAATGAACAAAAAAAAAGTTTACAAATTTTTACATCGTATTTAGTTATTGTAATACAAGAAAAAGAAGTACTTCATCAAATGAAAAGTTTTCCATTTTAACGAATTGAAAACAGTGTGAAGTTTTATTTAAAATACTCCAATACGAGTACAATTGTGTTACACAACTTTTGCCAGAAGGTAAGAAGAAATAGGAAAAAAAAAGAAAATTAATGGCAGTCGTAAAAAAACCTTTTTAAATGAGAGCGTTTTTTCTTTTATATTGTATTTTGTGCCATAAGTATGCTGGTGCTAGTGCTGCAGCGGCAGTTGCTTGTGAATTATTTCGAGTATAAAAATATTAACAATGAGACTGTGTAAATATTTGGTTGCACAGTTTGCAATGTATTTTTCTTTTTTCATACATATTTTTTATATATATTTTTATATACTTTTAAACAACACCTGAGTGTTAACAATAACATCAACAACTATGGCAACAACAAGTATAGCAAAACAAATTCAACATCAACAACATCTTATATTGAAATACAAGTATCTACTCATATTTGCACCATGTAAAATCAACAACAATAATGACAGCAATAATAAAGCCAACCCACTAAGGTAAACTACTTAGAAAACCAGATATTGTTTGTTGCATACAGCACTTGTGGGTTAAGATATTAAAAAGAATGAAAACTTATATTTCATAAACCAGTTCTAGCTTATAACAGGGCTTTCTTGTCTTGATTAAAGCAGCATGTCGTGCTAGCCGTAGTCTAGTATGTAGTGTGTTGGCATACTAGACGAGAGCTCCGGGTTCAAATCCCAGCTTTAACAAATGGAAAATATTTCTTTCGGCGGCTACCTCTTAGCAGTCTTCTGGGAAAAGCTCTGAGAGTAGCTGATTGCCATGAGCAAACTTCTCAAGTTTGTCGCTTTTATTCGACGATTTAACTGTAGTTCTAGGTACTCATAGACAAAAAATTGACGCACACAATATGGCTGCTGCGAGAAGCTTGGCCGTAACTCTAAAAAAGGTTTGTAATGGCTAAACACAGGGTTTTTCAACAGAGACGCTACAAAAGTAGAACGACAGGGACAGCAAACGACGCCATATTTCTTGCCCCTCTTTTACATTTCTCTTCAGTAAGGTTTGCCACTTCATGATGGAAAGATATACGAGCCAACAACAAGTCGTAATTATTAAAATTTACTACCGAAATTCGGAGTCAGTGGCCTCAACATTAGGAGCGCTACGTCTAATTTATGATCGTCATAATCGTCCTAGCAAATCAACAATTGAGCGTCTAGTGGAAAAATTTGAATACACAGGCACAGTACAAAATATTCCCGTGCCAGTGAGACAAAGAAGTGTCCGTAGTGTCGAGAATATTGCTGCCGCTGAGGCATTAGTTGAAGAAAGCCCAAATGTGTCTCTCACACCTCGTTCTCAAGCGTCATATGTTCGTGAATTTGGGTGAGCAACAACTCGAAAATTATTCGGATTTTCATAGAAAAATCATCTTCAGCGATGAGGCTCATTTTTAGCTGAATGGCTTCGTCAATAAACAAAATATGCGTTATTGGTCAGTCAGCAATCCATCCCGAAAAACTTACAGTTTGGTGTGGTTTATGGGCCTGCGGCGTCATTGGGCCGTACTTCTTCCGTGATGATCAAGACCGGCACGTTACTGTGAATTGGAATCGCTGCCGTTCAATGATAACCGAATATTTTTGCCCCAATGGGATGATATGGACTTGGAGGACATGCGAATGTCACAATAAATTTATTGGAAACCAAGTTTGAAGAATGTTTTATATCACGAAATGGTCCAGTCGATTGGACGCCTCGGTCGTTCGATCTGTTGCCGTTAGACCATTTCCTGTAGGGCTATATCAAGTCTATGGTCTATGCCAACAAGCCAGCGACGATTGATGAACTTCGTACGAATATCGAACGTGAAATTGCAGCAGTATCGGTCGACTTATGCTTGAAAACCGTCGAAAATTGGGTTCAGCGTCTGGACTTCTGCAAGCGTGCCCGTTTTGCCCATGTAAAAGAAATCGAGCTCCATAAATAATAACTTCAAACGTACTTTTACAGGAATAAAGAATTTCATTGATATCCAAAACCGTTTTTGTTTTATTTAAAAAAAAACTTTTGTAGCGCTCTTATTGAAAAATCCTTTATCTATTTATGCATGTTTATCTTAATTATTTAACAATTCACTCTTTTGAATTTCAGACCAGCTTGTAAGTCTGCTCTTCTCGAGAGAATTTTGTTGTTCGTTTTTCCACTTATTATTTTTTTTTTTTTTATTTTCTATTAAAATTTTTATAAGTCCATTGTTATGAAATGCTCCAAAAAAAAAAAAAGTACATGGGAATAATGCTATCGGTAGCAAAAACTATAAAATAATTATAGATTGAACGACCCAATAATGCAACATGGGTTTCTATACTTTTTTGTTTTAAAGACATGATTTGCAATTTCTTAGTTAATGAAGGCGAAAGAAAAATTGAAAAGCAAAAGCAAAATTAAAGGAAAAAAACAATAAAAAAAAAACGATAAAAATCAGACCAGAAAGCAAAAAATTAAAAGAAATACCAAAAATGCTTAAAAAAAACACCACAAGAAAATCTAAAACCACAAGCCACACAGAAATATTTACTTAAAACGTTACAATAAATATATAAGTATGGCCCATAATTATAAATAAATAAAAAAAAAGAAAATCGAAACAATGACAATAAGTTTACAAGACATTGCAAATTCAAGTGTAGACAGAGTGGTCTTTCAGACAGTCAACCAGACCGTCAGATCTTTTATTCCTCGTAAATTATGGAGAAAATAAAAAGAAGAATTACAGAAAAATTACAATTTTAATGCGAAAAATATGAACTTATTTAAACTCGGAAGAGGTTATAATTAAAATCCAGCAATATTTTTTGTTTTCTTAAAAATTCCCCATTTAAAACTTTAAATAATAGCAAAAGAATAACAACAGTTAGGAAAAATAAGCGAAAGAAACACTTATATAGATAATGTTGGCGACAAAAACTTTAGTAAAACAAAATATATTTTTGTTTAAATTTCTTTTCTTTCTTGATTTTAAACATCTACTTTTCTAAATTATATAAAAATACCCTATTAGGAAGTAGCAGATAATAGCTAGACCTGCTTAGAGAAAGCACTCACTACACAATCAATATGCAACGATGAGGCAATTGCTGTTGCTCAGTCAAGGGTGAAGGTATAACACTGGCCGTTGAATGATCATTTCACAGCAATTTGTCTAATTTATAAGGCGTTTAATAATAATATAAGAAAAAAATATATGTATATGTCTTGTCCTTTTCAAATATATACAACGCAAAGCATTTTGTAGGAGTTTACCCCTGAGTATTGGCCTCAATTAAAAAAAAAAATAAAATAAACGATCTTTTATTACATTAGGAATGATCTATTATCAAATCATGAACGATATGGTATCAAAAATAGAACAAATCTAATGAAAGTATGGTTACGGCATCAAAGTACGAACAGTGCGTTATTAAAATAAGAAAAAATTGTAATAAGAAGGGAACAGAGTGTTTTATGAAATATTGATACCAACCGGTAACAAAGTAAGCACAAACGGTCTTAACTCGATTTCAATACAAAATGGTATCAATTCCGGAAGTTTTCTACCACTTTTTTCCCTCCGCGTACATTGATAGTATTATTGACTCTTATATCTTTCAAAATTTTAATTTGAAAATACACTTCGTTTAGAACAGACGGCAGCGGGTTTATATAAAAAACACCGTATATGACACAACAACATTATTAAACTTTTTGTATTGCATTAACGATATTAACTTTAATTTTTTAAATTGCTTCCAAACTATATATAACTATAAACACTCTTAGCGGCTGTTTGGGGCCCCTTCGAACATTGTGGTGAGGCCATGATGAGGCTTCGTATTTCTGTGGGAGGGCAGTTCCGGCAGAGCATCAACCGAAGAATTTGATGATGTATGCAGTTAACAGGAATCGTCCGATGCTTCGGGCCTCTTCCTCACTTTCTAACATACTCTTTTTTATAGCTAACATGAATTTTTTTTTGCAATATTTCCAAAGGCGTTTTCAACAAAGAGTGATTATCGCCGTTAGTGGATATAAAATATTTGTATATCTTCTATATAAATAAAAATCAATGCTGGATCGATTTTAATGATTTTTTCTTTCTAATGATTGTCGTGATCCATCTTAGGTTTTTACGGAAAGAAAATTTTGCCAAGCCCACCTTTACGCCCACTTTTTTTCTTTTACTTAAAATCAGAAAACGGCTCCATCGACTTGAAAAATTTTTTATTTTTTTTTTGTATCGAGGAAAAATTTGCGATTCCTAGTTTTATGCCCACTATTTTAAATTTATCTTTTAATACTGATTTTTGTATATCTCAGAACGGTTAAAGCTAAAGTTTCGGAATTGGGTCTGAAAGAAAGTAGGCGAAATCGGACAACTGAGTGTGACACCTCACATACAAGTTAAAAATTGATTTATTTATACATATGCATCTTTAAAAGTGTTGAAGCTTAAGTTTCTGCATTTAGGGTGTTTGATGTCGTAGTCATTAAAAATTATCAGTAGAAAAAAGGCGGACAAGTAGAAGTGGTATCTTCCAGACAAATTAAATATGGAGTTCAATATGTCTTGAAATCAGTAACAGTTAAAGTTTTTGAATTTGGTTTGAGTCACTCTGTAGTCACTAAAAATCATCAGTTAAAATATGTGAACAAATGATAGCAGTAGGTGTAGCGAAGCACGCCGGGTTAAAGCTATTTCTTTTATAAAATAATTTTCTTCGGAAAATAAATTTTTGCCGCAAACACGAAATTAGTATAGAAGGCATTCTTTTCAAGTTTAATTAAGTTTACACTTCAAAAGCCTTTTTATATAATACGTGTATCAAGAATTAAGTATTTTTAAAGTAAATATTTAAATTAGAGAAAAGAATAGCCAAAACAAAAAATATACGGCACGAGTTTTCTATTGTAATGTACTCTCTCTATAGCTCATTTGAGTATCATTTAACAAAATAAACTTGTTAATAAAATCTGTACAATATTTCTTTTTTTTTCGCATTTTCTTATAAAAAGGAATGTAAATTAATGCAAATTCAAATAAAACAAAATAATCAAAATAAATTAAGTAAGAAATTCAAAATTTTTTTTTTAATTGATTAAAAAAGAAATCCTCTCCAATTGAAGGCAGTAAGAGTATACAAATGTGTTGGCTGGACAATATATCGCTAATGGTGAGACATATTCAGTCAGATATTCAGATATTCATATATGCAGTCATCATCACAGTAGCAGCTAGCCGTTGCACAAAAATTAGTGGAGAAATAATAAAAATGTAATCATCAAATGACTTTTAAACAAGAAGAAAAAAAAATTAAATGTCTTCTTGAACACAATTAGACAATGACGACTTGTTTAAAAACGCGCAATTGTTACAGGTTATACATTTTTTTAATTGCTTGGCACAGATCAATTTAGCTATAACGAATACAATAATATTCTTAAGACTCGTCTATTTAAAAGTCAATAGATAGAACTTAATAAGAGCCGCAATTGGTATATAAGGGTATATCTCAAAACAAATTTGTGTGTGATGTTATTTATATACGTTTTTGTTTTTAATTAAGTCTTATAACTATAGAATGTTTATCTCTGAATTTATATATTTTTATATTTAAATCATTAATCGAATATAGAAGCATAAGTGTATGATACTTGATTTCAAATATTTAAAGGATTTTTTTTTTTTTGCATGAGAACTATCGATCGATAACTATAATGTGACAGCTATAAAAGTCAAACTGTGTTTATATTTCAATGAAAAAGCTTCTCAAATCTGTCGTTCGCAGTCGACTTTAAACTTTAGTCCCGGTACTCATGGATAAAAACTAACACAAACAACATGGAGTACTGCGAGAAGCTAGGCCGTAACCCTGACATAGGGTTGTAATGGCCAATTATGTATGTTCACGCGCGAACCAAGTACTTTTTCTCTTTTAACTGCAATTAAATGAATGCGGCGAAGTGTGAGCTTTTCTTTCTTTTTTCTTTATGTTTCTTTTTCTTTATAATAATGTTTGAAGTGAAGCTCACACTTCAAACAAACATAATACATGTTTTTATTACAAATTATATATTCAGTGCGACAAGTGGTCAGCGGCAACCAATTATTATATATTAAAATAAAGGTGTTCGATGCAAAAGAAAAGAAGTTGGTGAAGTTAAACAAACTAAAGAGAATTAAATAAAAATTATATTAAAAATTATACTAAACTTAACATTAAATATTATAATAGAGATTAATAAAATTAAAATACTTAAAAGATTAAAAGTGTATGTGTATTTGCTTGGAACTTTGCTTATGTTACCGATTTTGTTACTGTGTTTTCGTGTAAAAGCACATCACCCCCGTTGGCTCCAAAAGTGTTCCCGAGTGTCCGAACCCCCGACTCCCCACACAAACATCTGGTCCTTCGAACCGGATCCTCGGATATTTTTTGGATTCAACAACCCCCCATTTGTGTAAGAGGTAACACCATATAACCAAGTAAGTACAAATCATATTTTCTTACTCCCCCCATACCTACCTAAATACATACCCCAATTTATATTTGCCGTTCAATAATCCTTTATTGCGGCCCCAACTTCCATACATACTTCTTCGCACAATACCCAATATTCGAGTTACTACTCGACCCCATTTTTTGAAAAATATATTAAATAATACTTCACCCCATTTTAAAAAAAAAAAAATATTCAAGTAAAACTTTACCCCCTTTTAAAAAAAAAAAAAAAAATATTGAATAATATTCCACCCCCATTTTTTAAAAAAAATATACGAGTTACTACTCTACCCTATTTCTTTTTGAAAAATATTTAAATTAATACTCCACCCCATCTTTTAAACATATTCGAGTTACTACTCTACCCCATTATCTTCGAATTTCTGTAGATTTACGCCCTACAGAATTTTTTTGGAAAGAAAAACAAGATTTAATTAATATTCTACCATAATCTACCATAATTTCAAAATTTACTCCCTACAAAGTTTTTTTGGAAAATAATTCAAATTAATATTTTACCCCATTATCTACGGATTATAATCTTCGAATTTCTGTAGATTTACGCCCTACAGAATTTTTTTGGAAGACAATTTAATTATTTCTACATATCTACTTCTACATCATCTACTATTAGTTCAACATTCATGTTTTTTTCACATAATCTATCTATTTAAAAATTTAAGTACAGGCATTGCGTTTTGATTTGCATTCTTATTATATGCATACACATTTGTACATATATATACATATGTCCATATATATGTCCACATATAACTACATACCCATATAAAGTGCAGTTAGAAACAAGTGTCATTTCGCAAACAAAAACCCAATGCAATTTGCCTTCTCACAAGTGCGTGATTTTTAAACAACAACAAGAATATGCAAATAATAAGAAGAAGAGCAAATTAAACGGTAAACTTCGTCACCTATTTGCTAAACAATAACTTCTGTATAAAAAGAAAATACAAAAAAAAACCCAAATATTAGCAACGATTGGCATCGCAACAAGTAATTTCTTTCTCATTATTATATACGCATAGCAGCATACATATTAAGCGGTGGTGATCTGTTATTAATTTTTTGCTGAAAAACACTTTGAATAAAAAACATACATTTTAACCTTGAAATTCATATAAATAGGAGAAACATAAATGAAATAGAATATTTTGCATTTTTGTTTATATGTATGTAAACTGTAACATACCTCAACATTGTTTGATATCATATTTTTTGCTGTCTCTCATTTGTATGAAGAAAAAGTAGAAATAAAAAAGAGAGAAAAATACACAGGCTATATTTGCAGTGTTAAAATAAGGGTTGACATCAAACCTATGAACGATCGAACTTGTCATTAATAAGTTAACGAACATTGTTACACCGAGGCCTGTCTTTTTCATATAATATATGATGATATGAATTTGCATAATATATGATGGTGTTAAAATACAAGTGAAATTTAAATTGAGTTGAAATTAAACTGAAGTTGACTGGGAGAAATATTCATATATGAGGACATATATGGAATTTAACATATTTTATGGAAATTGCTAATCGAGTAAAGAGAGAAAATACTAAAAGGAGCATCAATTCTGAACTTTATATTCTACGTGGGCAGTCCTATAAGTTTACGCAATATATTTTCAGTATTATACCTATCGATAGTGAAATTTCATATCCCCTTAAATAAAAAAAAAAAAATTTGCGTATAAATATATTTATATTTTAAAAATTGTCTACGCAGTATTCATAAATAAAATAATAATCATTAACCCCCCCTTTTTTATAAAATTAAATTCACTCGTTTTTTATATATTGCATCGTCAATCGATTTTAACGTGTTTTCGTACATATCTGTATAGACGTAGATCACCTGAGAAATTTTTCGGGATATTATAATAGTATTTCTGTCTACTTTTTATAACCCCCCTTTGAATAAAATATTTATTCCACAACATGGCGCTCTTAAAAGCCCTTATTCGATCTGCTGATCATATCAAAGAGTTTGAGAGTTATTTCGATAAACTTGATGTTGACCGTCACACTATTCACTCCTTGGAGATACAAAAAAGCGAGATGGAGCGATTCTGGAATGACTTTCGAGCATGTTATGAAGATGTCCTGGACAAAATTGATGAAACAAAAGAAAAGATTGACATTCAATCAGTAAAAGGATGTTATTTCTCCACTTACGAAAGTCACTTACGTGGAATGTCAAAGGCCAATGAACTACTGGATGCTCTTCAACGGAAATCTAAACGGACGTCTTGTTTTGCTGATAATTCAGATCACATCCCCCATGTATCTGTCCCTCCATGCGATACCGAAATCTTCCACGGAGATTATAAATCCTGGCCCACATTCCGTGACATGTTCACGGCCCTTTATCGCAACAACAAACGCCTCTCCCCGGTTGAGAAAATGTGTCACTTACTCAAAAAGACTCAAGGTGAAGCCCGAGACCTGCTGAAAACTTGCCCGCTCACAAACGATGGATTCAATATGGCTTGGGAAAATCTCGTGAAACGATACGAAAATAAACGAGTCTTAGTGAACGCACAACTCAAATGTCTTTTTAATATTTCCCCAATTTCTAAAGAAACCGGCCCCAATATTAGGCGTTTACAACGCACAATCAACGATTGTGTTACGAACTTGAATCTTCTTATGATCGATACGAAAAGTTGGGATATAATCTTTGTTTACATCTGCTCAACATGTTTACCTGACATCACCCTTAGTATGTGGGAACAATCTGTTTCTAAACCAGCCTCCCTACCCACCTGGAAAGAATTGGACGAATTCTTGACCTCCAGATTTCAAACCCTCGAATCTGTGGCAGATATTCGATCTACTTTTTCAAAACCCCATACCTCAAACTCTCATAAACCCCCTAACCCTAAAGGCCAAAATATGCCTCAAGAAATAAAACTTAATAGTTACAATACCATCGTGTCTACGCACAAATCTGGTAATTGCTCTCTTTGCCCCTCTACACACCCCTTAAGACTCTGCCCTATATTTTTACGAATGCCGATTGCGGAGCGATTTAATATAGTTAAACGGCAGAAACGCTGCTCGAATTGCCTCGCTATCTCCCATGACCACAGGAAATGTAAGAGTCGATTTGCTTGCAAAATATGTCGGAGAAAACATCACTCCTTACTTCATCGCTCTGATTCTTCCCCCTCTATTACCCCCCAAAATACAACGTCTCCTAACCCATCAACACCTACTCCTATTGCTTTCATACCCCATTCAAATGAGAATCATTCTCGAATATCAACCCCCCTCGAAACAAATACAACTCACTTAAATGACAACACAGCAATAGATAGGACCCTACATACGTTTTCAACTCAATTACAATCTTCTTCACATTCCGTTATTCTCGGTACGGCCCTCGTGGACGTCTACAATGGAAACATAAAATGCACCGTTCGTGCTCTCATCGATGCGGCATCCGAAGCTACTTTGGTTTCAAAGCGGCTACAAATGAAGCTTAATCTTTTAACCCACACCTCTCATGAGGAAATCTACGGACTAAGCGGCTCATTGACAGCCACATCAGCTCATATCTGTAAACTTCAAATCCGATCTCCGATCGATAACAGTTTCAAAATGGATACCGATGCATTTATTGTGAATGAGCTAACTAGTCAACTATCTCATTATCCCCGCTCTTCGCTGAAAAATAGCCATTTCTCTCACCTTCAATTAGCTGATATTGATAGCCAATCAGATTCTCAAATCGATTTACTTCTTGGAGGAGATGTATACCCTAAAATTATTCGAAATGGCGTAAAGTGGGCTAGTCATCAGTCTTTAGTGGCACAAAAAACCGTTTTCGGATGGATTGTCACTGGACGAATTGATAAGAAACGTCAAACTGATACTTATCAATCATTTTTTAATGAAATTAGACTCTTAAATCAAATACAACCGTGCTGGGAACTGGAAAATATTCCTACCAAACCCTTTTCATCACCCGAAGATTCATACTGCGAAAATGTATACCAAACAACAAATTTTAAGAATACCGATGGACGCTTCGTCGTATCAACCCCCTTTAAACTCGAATACCCTGAGAGCCTTATTGTAAGCGCCTCTCGGCATACTGCGATATCTCAATTTCTACGTAATAAAACGAGATTAAATAAGAACCCCCCCTTTAAAACAGATTATGACCATGTAATCACAAAATACCCTAACTTGAGTCAAATGACCAAAATAAACCCCCCATCTAATGATATCAACACGTATTATCCCCCTCACAACGCGGTCATTACACCCGACAGTGCAACCACAAAATTGCAGGTTGTATTTAATACCTCAATCCCTCCTGCCAGGCTGAAAGATTCTCCCAATAGAATCGCGGACTTTGATCCCGCCAGCTGGCCACCCCCTAAATCCATATTGACCAAAAGCATTACGCAACAAATACGGCCATGTAAAACTGATTTGAACGCAAACACAAGTAAATTATGTACTCTGACCCCCGGTCACGTCTTAATCGAAACCTCTTTATCATCTCCCCTTCAACCCGACATATCTAGTCATACCCTAAATTATATTAACCGACGGAGAAAATTGAAAATCCTATACCTCCACAAGCGGACGAAAAGGAAATACCCTCAACGAAATTACACCATAAATATCTTACTTGTTATCAGACAAGAAAACTTGCCTCCCAACCAATGGCGAATAGGTCATATTGTGAGACTTTACCACAGCTATGATAAACGCGTCCGAGGTGTAAAAGTGCGCACAGCCTATGGTGACGTCACTCAGTCAATTAAAAAACTATTCCTCCTACCCCATCCCCCCTCACAATTAATATATATTAATTTGTCTATCTTTCCCGTTACAGTTAATATGACTTTTCATCGCAGTAAAAGCGTTACCCCAATCCAACAGAAGAAATCTTCCCAACGACTTTCTTCCAGCAGTAAATCAAATAATTATGATTCTCAATCCATGCGCAGAATATGCTTCCATTGCGCACTTTCTGGTACAAAGGTATCAGCTACCAATAGAGAAGAATGCAAACGGAGATTGGTGCACAATATCTTTTCGCGCTTTGACGATGGACCTACATTCCATGTCACTGCCAAAATAACCGAAAATTTACCTCTCACTTTGTCCAGAAAGAGGTTAGATGATCGTCTAGAGGAAACCTTTAGCAATCTTCGTCTGGCTGATCCTGAATTTTATACCAATGGTGACCTCAACATTATCCTGGGTGCTGACATTTATCCTCAACTCATTAGACCTGGTATCCAGCCACCAACATTTTCATCAGCTATGGCCCACGACACCAATACCATAATTGGAAAATTTACATTTAAATATCTTTATATTTCTCATCGTTAAATTTAATATAAGATAGATAAAATCTTTATATTATATTAACTAACTTATACATTATATTCTCTTGTATTATTTTACCCTCTTAATGTATCTTTACATTATATTCATTTTACTCGTATTACCTCTACTCATCTTATATTATACTATATTATAATTATCTCTGTATTATAAAAATCTAACTTTATAATATATTCATTTACCCCTTATATTACAAATCTCACTTTTGTATTATAAAAATTTATCTTTATAATATTGTATTTTGTATTACAAACTTTATTCTTGTAATGTAATCATTTATCTTACTCATTTATTTGTATTATTAAAAAATGTATCTTTATACTATATTCATTTATTTCTTGTATTACAAGACTTCACCCTTCTAATATATTTGTTTATACAACTCATTTATTTTTGCATTATAAAACAAATGTATCTTTATAGTATCTTTACTTATTTTTTTGTATTACCAAATATAATCTCTATCATACATTAATTTACCCTTTGTACTGTAAAAATGTATTTTTCCATTACAAAATTCACCCATATTGTATTCATTTATCTTTACAATAATTTACCTTTATACTACCCTGATTTATCTCCATATTATATTATATTATTTTATATAGTATTATTTAAATACATATTTCTATATAGTATTTTATATTGAATTATTCTACCCGGAAAACCATTAAATTTTTATGTATCTATATTACAAATTTAAAGTATCTTACCTAAACATAAGTATATACTTTTTATACTATTTTTTAACCCTTTAACTCAATGAATTTTTCTATACCTAAGTTAGTTACCTATACCTACATATTACCCTATTACTCTATCTATATTTACGTCACTGATCCCCTCTTTTACCTTTTTCCCGTGGGCATCACACCTCCTTGTGTAAATTGCATTACTGCAAGGGGGGGCGGGATGTTCACGCGCGAACCAAGTACTTTTTCTCTTTTAACTGCAATTAAATGAATGCGGCGAAGTGTGAGCTTTTCTTTCTTTTTTCTTTATGTTTCTTTTTCTTTATAATAATGTTTGAAGTGAAGCTCACACTTCAAACAAACATAATACATGTTTTTATTACAAATTATATATTCAGTGCGACAAGTGGTCAGCGGCAACCAATTATTATATATTAAAATAAAGGTGTTCGATGCAAAAGAAAAGAAGTTGGTGAAGTTAAACAAACTAAAGAGAATTAAATAAAAATTATATTAAAAATTATACTAAACTTAACATTAAATATTATAATAGAGATTAATAAAATTAAAATACTTAAAAGATTAAAAGTGTATGTGTATTTGCTTGGAACTTTGCTTATGTTACCGATTTTGTTACTGTGTTTTCGTGTAAAAGCACATCACCCCCGTTGGCTCCAAAAGTGTTCCCGAGTGTCCGAACCCCCGACTCCCCACACAAACAATGTATGTATGTGTTGATATTTCAGTTTAATAATGTTAAGCGCTTTCAAATTGTGTAATTTTAATGTTCTCTTAAAAACATAAATCTGTTCGGAAATTTCATGGAGATCTTTATGCTTTTTAGGGTCAACAACATAGTCGCAATAATTTTACTCTTTTCGATTCAAAACCATCGATAGTACAGAGAAAGTTTCGCCGTATCAGAGAAAATGTTTTGCTATAAAGCGAAGAACTTAAGAAGACGACGAAAAATAAGTTTGTTTTAGCTGAATTCAGCTGTCTCTTTGATATATTTTCTGTTAAACGTAACAAAATACTTTCACTTTTCCCATTTTATTTAATCAAACAATATAAGAAATAATGATCATTGACATTGTTAATTGATTTTTTTGCTCTATGATGTGGTCATTTCTTCCTTTGCTTTAATTTTTTTTTTTTTATATTTCGCACAGTTCCATAAAAATTTATTACAATTTCATTTTCTTTACCACGATTTCATATTAAAACGAACAAAATATAAATATAAAATTTTATAAAAAAAAATTAATAAAAAAAAAATGCCATCACATACCAGAGTAAGCTAAGATCACTAGACCATAAGATATGAAAAGAAAATTATAGCAAGAAAGTATTTGAAAAAAAAAAAAAATAAAAATAAAAATAAAAACATTACTACCGCCTTACACCTGGCTTAGAGCGATGGCGTATGCTGCTCTTAAATGCGAAATGCATCAGTGATTTAAAGAATGTTATTTCATGTAATTGATATATTTTTTCTTTATTACTGCTGCTATTACAACCTACTACTACAACTACTGCTGTTTTTATACCTCAAATACATTTTTGATTGAATGTGATTTAATTGAAATTGCAAATTTCCACTTCTTTTATTTTTCTGTTTTTTAGTTTGATTTTACTTATGTTTGTGTATTTCCAGGCCTAGGGAAAAGGTACGATAAGTAATGAAGGGTAAATACCACTTCCGTTTGGTGAATTAAGAAAACAACCCAAAAATAACAGTCATTGACTTAACAATTACATGAAAAGTCTAGGCCATAGGAAAAATACACTTTCAGTTACAGTGGTTTAGAAAATGGGGAATATTTATTCATCTTTGGTTTTATTTTTTAAGAAAATATTTTTTAATATGAAATATACATCGCTGTAGCTATTTCTGCTCAAGACGAAAGCTATAAACTCTTATGTTCCAAAAATTATACACTAAATGTGAATTACAGTATTCCCCGGATAATTGCACCACACTCAATTGCCTTTCACGCTTATTTACTTCAATTTCTAAGTCCCCATATTTTTTCTCACCATTTTCTAATAAAATTCCACGGTTAAATAACTTTCGCTTAATTGCGTTATTCGCTTAATTACCTCAAATATATTTTCCCCAAAGACAAATTTCCCTCAAAATTTCCTCGTATAATTATCCAAACTAATTCTTTTCTAAAAAGTGCAGCTTAACTCAACTATGTTTATATAGGCATAAAATGTCCGTTAAATATATTTTCAAACTACTTTTTTGATACAACCTTACAATTAAAGTTTACCAAGTTTATGTATAAGTATAAAGTTATTTGATTTTCACATGTATTGACGGCAATGTATATTGGCAATTAAGCGTATTCGTTCAGTTGCTCCAAAGATGCAATTAACCGTATTCGTTTAAATAACTTCTACGCATAATTCCCAAAAAATGTGGACATTTTTGTCGAGGCAATTATCCGTGGAATACTGTATTTCCCATTTTTATTAAAAAAAATTTTTTTTAGTTTTTCATACAACAAGTGCCTTGTAAATAAACTGCCAACAAATTATGCTGATTTATTTAATTTATTTAAAATCAAATTTCAGAATAAATTTTTAGAATTATGGCCTTATCATATACCAATATTTTAATGAACATTTCTTGAATATTTCGAATATGGAAACACCTTTCAAACGAATACTTTATTTTTATATCAAGAAACTCTACCAGCCAATGTTTTTTAATGCGTATTGGAATGGGCCCTAATGATAAGTAAACTGTTAGGGAATGTTATTATCGAGTACCAAGATCCATGAGTACCGAGACCTACAGTTTAACGTCAATGCCAGAAGTCTGCTGAGAGACAATCGTCAAAAGAAATATTTTTTTTTTCCAAATTTCCTTCTTTTAAGATGTCAGAGCTGGGGTTTGAATCTGGAATTCTTTTGTAGTAAGCCAACATACTAACCACTAGACTAGGGCTACTCAGTTGACTATCACTACTCTGTAGCTTGCAGCCGAAAAAATAACAACCAGTACGTAAAACAAAGGTGTTTAACAATTTTGCTACTTTATGGCCACTGTAACTCGTAATTTTCTCCCCCTTTTGTTTCAGCCATTTAACTGACCATAAATGAAGGTCATTTGCGGAACTAAAAATCCACATACAACACAACAACCACTCGAAAGAAATAAAA
Organism: Metopia argyrocephala; assembly: GCA_963576795.1. Taxonomy (NCBI): domain Eukaryota; kingdom Metazoa; phylum Arthropoda; class Insecta; order Diptera; family Sarcophagidae; genus Metopia; species Metopia argyrocephala. The sequence continues at coordinate 1,027 of CAUYWT010000055.1, read as the reverse complement.
CACAATTATCACGTGCACTCAAGTTTGACAATTTTTTTCCATTGAAACATATGAACATATACATATACTCATACAAACATATAAATACGAGTGGTACGAACGAAAGTAAATTCATTTCATTACATAAAAAAACCAAAAAAAAAAAAAGAAAAACAAAAAACTGTAGAAAAGAAATATTACAGTTCACATGTCACTCATGTACGTACGAGGTACGTTGAATATTGAATACTTATGTGTTGCAAGTTACTTGCATACAGTCGTACATATAAAGATAAATGATGTTGTACGAGTATGTTATTTATTCACTTCTGTTTTATTAAGTAAAAATGTCACAGTTTAACACAATATTTTGAAGAAAAAAAACTGAAAATAAATTGTATTCTTACTTAACAAACAAAAAGTACACACAAGTACTCTTAGATTTACAGATACAATTTGTAACAGACCAGTATAACTGGTCTTGTTCTTCTTATAAAAAAAAATTGCAGCAAAAAATAAATTGGTATTACTTTTATATCTGTAAGAGAGAGCCCCAAAAGTAATAATACTTATACCATAATTGAAAAAAATTTTTATCCTTCAAAATTTAGTGTTAAGGTCAAAAGAAATTGAAAAACTTTTATCGGATACAATCATATAAATAACAAATTTATATATTAAGAATGAAAAAAAATTACTTGGCATACCTTCCCTTGACAGATCACAAGTCTTTAATATGATAAATTAACACATTATTTTTTATTTTTTAAATGAAAATGAAAAAAATCTTAAACTTTTTTTAAGAACCTGATCTTAATTAACCTGAATTGTTATTATTGGATGTTTTAAAATAAAACAATAATTCTTTTTATTTTTTTTTTTTGCTAATTTTTTGCAATTTAAAATAAACAAAATCGTAATTTTATCTAAATTAATGATAATGTATAATATTTTATATTAAAATATGAAATATTTTTAAATCACGAAAAACTCGATGATGAAATACCTGAATCATAAAATGAACACATCTTATAATTAAAAATTGATG
>CAUYWT010000054.1:0-31410 GCA_963576795.1 Metopia argyrocephala | reverse complement strand
ATTGTGTGCGCTGTGTCCCCTGATGTGTGTGCTGAGCTTACTGTTTTGCCGGTGCTGGTGCAGTTTAAAATTCAAATTATTTTGCAGTGTAACAATTACAACATTTTTGTATCCCTTTTTTATTTTAATACCTTATTTGATATTATTCGCAATTTACCAAATTTTTTGTGCACAGAATGATTTACTTGTAAAACTTATAGCATATGTATAAAAAATAAGACTTAGGCCCATTATTACATCTTGCCTATAAAGTGTCCGATAGTTAAAAGCAACTTTCGTTAACGGGAGGAATAAAGTGACCTTTAAATGCTTTTCGTTATTAGATCTAAAGGCCCAAACATAATGTACTTTTGTTGGCGTAAGCTAATGTCGAAAATCAACGAAACGTCTGTCAAAAGTCTAACAAAGCTTTCGAGTGGCTATAACGTACTTTTTGAACTTAAATGCAAGCTGTTCTTAGTTGCAAACATTAGTACTTATATAAAACTTGATTTCTTTCTATATTTCATACATATATAGATTTTTATCACAAAATTTTATTTAATTTCTACAACGGTTAAATATTTTACCGAAAACACGTCAGTTATATTTATTTTTGTTATTAAACAAAATAAAAAAATCATAAATAAAAAATAGTACTAAAATATACAACCGTGAATTTTGTTACTAATGTGCTACAAAAAGAAAAATATTTAAATGGTTTCAAATTATTGAGATACACATTCTGTAATAGCACATCGTTGTTTTTTTATATTTTCAATTAAATTTTCTGTAAAATTATCCTCCGCATCCATTGCACACTGCAGTCTTTTGTTTATTATTGTTTAAGCCTGGTATTGAGTTCAACATTTCGTACAAAAAGCTGTCAAATTGCATATAAAAATGTTTCGTACGAAATGTTTGTGAAAAAATGTTTCAAAAGTAGTACTCTGTTCTTGCTGCGAAAAACATGTGAAATCTACATATCAAAATCTTTTCTAACTGCAACAAGTTTTTTAAACATTTTGATTCATGTACGGGACAACATAGTCAACATTTCTTTCGAACGAAATAAAATAAATTTACACAAGCCTACAACAATTTTTTTTTTATTATAATGAGCAGGATTTTATAATAGAGTTTTTACTGTTGACATAGCTTTGGTGTTGGGTTATTTAGAGTTATATTGGATATTCGAATTATTATAGGTGGTCTTTTGCAATTTCTGTATATAAAATGCATGATATATCATTATAATTTCAACTCACTGCACAGCAGTTGGACTGTTAAGGATTGCATAAAAAGTGCAGGTCTTAAAAAGAAAAACTGAAAAACTAAAATACATGTAGATTCTGAGCCCCAAACAAAAGTTTAATTAGTTCTTGTCAAAAGCAACAAAAAAAATTATTTTGTTGAACTGTGTTATTTGTTGTGTATAAAGGTGATGCATACTTTTAGGGATATATGTCAAATGTGCATGTCAAATTTTTCGAATGGAAAAATAAATGTGGCTAAACTTTTTTCACAAAATTGAACTCAATACCAGGCTTTACACAAACAGCTGTTTACGTACGTTTGGTGCAATCGGCTTCGCTCCAAACGTAAACAAATGAAATTGAACGAAACTCAACGAAACGTTTGTTATGTACATTATGGTTATACACATTTGATTGCATGCATTCGCATAGTTGCTTAAGCTAGCCTAAGCACATTATGGTTGGGCCTTTAGTTGTAATAAGCAAAAGCAATTTATCTGTCCAATAACATCCTACCTTTAACTAAATGCAAGTTGTAATAATGGGCCTTATAATGCTTTAAAATTAACAAAACATTGGAGTTGTTAGGTACAAGTACATAGATGTTAATTAATAAAAACTATACACGATACTTTTATTATTAAAAAATTAAGTCTTTTTATCATTTACACCCATATAGTCAAAAAGGGCGTTACATCGAAGAACACTTAGGAAGAAAGCAGTCCCAAATCCGCCACTTGTTCAATTATGAATTCACATATCTATTCAACATAAAATCTTTGTTGTAAATATTTCCAGTAAAAAGCAACATGTGTTCATTACATTTATTAGTTTCTTCTTTTCTTACTCTTCTAATTTGTGATTAAGCAGGTACCTTTATACATTCGTTTATATAACTGATAAGATAAGAATCAAACACCATTTTAAAGTGCTAAATTTACCTTTGTTACGAAAATAACGTTACTACACATGTGTGAGTTAATATTTTATCTTTAAATTGCAAGTGTTTGTACCATTTTTAGTTTTCGCACAAAAGCAATGCATGTGTCCTTTAAATTTAGAATTGGTTACTAAGTATTTTGTTTGTCAATTGAAAATATATTTAAACCTCTTTTTAACACTGTTAGTAGCGCAAACTGCACGGAAAGTACAAGTGGAACTTTCATTATTTCTTTTATTAAAATTTACAAATAGAAAGCATCTATTGTGTTTAAGTTACAAACCTTAAAACGAAACTTACAGGATTAATTCAAAATTTATTGCATTTATTTTTTAAAACTAAAATATTTTTCTACTTACTTACACCATTCTAAAATACAAAATTGTTGGTGCATTTCATTCGAATTTATCAGCCAAAAACACTCATTAGCGCATATACGAGTACATCAGAATCCGTTTATGTGATTTAATGTTTGAATGGTTTCTTATCTGTTCTACTTTTCCTAGCACATTTTTCGTTAACATTTTTTTTTTTTTTGAGGATTTTACTTTTCAATTTACATTTCAAGCGCGAACTAAGCTTTCGTTAAATTTAAATATTTGTTTAAAAACCCCTTTTATATACCACTCTTATATGTATACAAGTGTAGGATTTGATAAAAAAAAAAAGAAAATTTTTTGTTTTCTCCACCTGAACACTTGATAACGTGTTTTATTGTAGTCGGAACATAAACCGAACATTTGAACATCTGAAGTGGATTTTCTTTTAATTATAATTTTATTTCTTTTCACAGTTTGTCTTATGATTACATTTTAACTTTTTTCGTTTTTTCATTTTTTTTTTCTTTTTAACAAAAAAAATATATCTGAGCACAGCCGTATTTTTAATGAAATTAATTTCCATTAAAATTTTGTTTGTTTTGTTGAAGTTTGCTAAACTTATTACAGTAATTCCGGGGGCTAGAAAGAGAATAAGTAGCGCTTGTCAAGCAAAAATTAGAAAAAAAAAAAAAAAAAACAGCATGACAATGACTGCTATGCTGTAAAATAAAACGAATGCAATATTTGAAATTCTTTTATTTTATTAAAATATTTATACAGTAAAACCTGTTATTAGGCGGGCTTGTTTAGTGTGTTGTAATAAAATAATGAAATTTAAGAAGAAATTACTCGCTTAAAATCTTGTCGGTTCTGCATTTTAGCACAGTACACCATCAATTTTGTTTTTGTTCTTTGGAGTTATTGTAAAGGAGTAGATTACTAGAAGAAGTTCAGACTTTTTTCACGCTGCATAGTGTAATAGTTTAAACAATTATTTTACATGCAGAATTAGTACAAATTATATGTAAAAAAAATTGAAGATATAGGTTCTCATGTGTTTTATTTACACAAAAATAAGCATTTGTCTATCTTCATTATAAGAAAACCTTAATTTTTATTTCTATTGCAGAGAAATTTTTTGCTTATCTTACTAAAATATTGTTATATTTCCTACTTACAGCATAAAAACAGTTTTATCTGTATGTATGTAGTGATTAAAGAATGAGAACTTTCATCTATGGCAATAGGTAAAATGAACACTTGTTGATATTCTTAAATAAATGAAGAAATACCACAAAAGTTTTAGATATTTAGTTTTATTTTACAATAAATCACCACATGAATAAAAGAAAATAGAAAAAAGTCAAAAACACAACTTTTTCAAAATAAATAAACTATTCATTTTGAAAGAAAAAAGTTTAAAAAAATTTTTTAAAACTAAATTTGAATAAGAAAACTTACTTCGACCTTTAATTAATCGAATTTAAAGCAATGGAAAATTAAAAGGAATACTTAATTTTACAAAATATCTAAAGTTACGCCTTTTATCGTCTATAAAATATCGATGTTTTCTATGCATCCCTAATAGCTGCCAAATACCTACATAACATGTGTTGATAGAAAAGACTTTTGCTAATTTTCGTTTTATAAAATTATTTTTTATGTTAAGAAGTCAGGATCTTTTTAAGTCTGTTCGTACAAAACTAATTTTTTTATAATTTTCTTTTTATCAAGTTTTTTAAACTTTTGTTCCCCTGCTTAGGTCCGTAGGTAAAAAACCGTTCAAAATGAACATAATATAATGTACTACAAAGATTTACCCAAGATCTAAATAAACAACTTTCTAAAACTTTCTCGCTGTGAGATCCGTTGTCTGGATGTGATCCTTGTATCGCTTCTATATTGTGTGCTGTGTCACTTGATGTGTATGCTGAGCTTACTGTTTTAAACAGGGACCGGAAATAATTGTTGTTTTTTTTTCTGAGGAAAAAGGTTACGCAAAAATGCCCTTTATCTGCATTTGATAATTTTTAACCATTATCAGTACATTTATATTATTTTGGTTACCGTAACCAATTACAATGAGAAAAAAATTTTTTTGGTTATAAGTAACCATTATATCAACCAAAAAATATTTTGGTTAAGAATAACCATTATTTCAATCAAAAACCTTTTTTGGCTAGAAATAACCATTTGACCTAAAAAAAATTTTGGTTACATCCTTAATTTGTAAAATCCTTTTATTGATTTTAATCATTCTTGCGATAGCTTCCTTTGCATCATCCAAAATATACAAAAAATGTTGCATTTTGTGGAGTAATAACCAAAAATTTTTTTTTTGATATTGGTTAGTTTTAACCAAAAAAAAAAATGTCTTTTTTAATATAATGGTTATTTCTAACCAAAAAATTTTTTTTATTAGTATAATGGTTATTTAGGACCAAAACAAATTTTAGGTTGATATAATGGTTATTTTCAACCAAAAAAAAATATTTCTCATTTTAATTGGTTACGATGACCAAAATAAAATATATTTCTTGTTAATGGTTAATTATAACCATTATATAAATTCGTTGTCATTAATGGTTAAATATGACTGTTTCGTAGTTTCTCTTATAACTGTTACCGTCACTGGTTTCAAATGTGCTGCTTCGGTCGGTGCGTGATAGCGTAAATTGTTTATTGAGATTATAGACAAATTTTTGTAGTTCATTGTTGGGACCTAAAGAGGGGGAAAAGTAAAAATTTTTTATAGCTTTTTACAATTTCGGTATTGAAGGTAAAGTAGTTGTCGTGGTCTAGTGTGTTGACTTACTAAGACGATTGCACTGGGTTGAAATCCACAAAGATGCGTTCATGCATAGATGCATATGATACTTTTTATGCATTCTATGCGTTTCTAAATTCAAGTTACATGCAATGCGTCTTATGCGTTATATTATGTTTTTTTGGATCATCTGTTGTGTTAATATTGTTATCAAATAAAAAAAAATTATGCAAAACGGAAAGTGAAATTGATATTTTAAAAGAATTTATAGAATTTATTGATTTCGTGATTTTTCACTTCAATTTTTAAATAATAATAAAAACAACAGAGATGGCACTCAGTACTTAAAAGTAGTCGATAAATAGAATACAAATCGCTAAATAGAAAACAATATATAAAAATTGTGTTTAAAATTAATTTTTATGTACTTTTTTCTTAAAAGTAATTGTAACATTTTTAATGAAAGCTTTGTCTTTTATTAAAATCTTTTTTCTACAAAAAAAAAAAAAAAAAAAAAAATGCTAAAAAATGCTAAAAAAATGCTAAAAAAAATCCACTACACAAACAAATTTATCGATAACATTTAAAATAAAAAATTAATTTCTCATCCATTACTATCAAAAAGCGCTAACATTTTTTCACCACTCATGAAACGGATACAAAAGTAGGAAATAATCCTACGTCTAGGCATTCCATGCGTTTTGCTGTGTAACTTGTCACAATTACGCTATCTCTACTTTTTTGTCAGACGTTGAAACGCATGGTGTGGACCTTCAGCTTTACTCTGATATCTTGAAAAAGGAAATATGAAACAATTATGTCTTTCGGCGACTACCTTTCAGCAGTCTTCTGGCAAAAGCCCTGGGAGTAATTGATTGCGATGAAAAAGTTCTCAAATCTGTCGTTCGGAGTCGACTTTAAACTGTAGGTCCCGGTACTCATGGATAAAAATCAACAAACACAACATGAGTGCTGCGAGAAGCTATGCCGTAACCCTGACACAGGATTGTAATGGCCAATTATGTATGCATGTATTTTCTCATTGTTGTAAAAGAATCACTGTACTAACTTTGAAAATGTTTCAATATTAAATACAGAAATTAATTATAATAAAACGTTTAATGCTACAAAATATCAGGATTAATTTTAAAACAGGCTCAGACATTGAAACATATAGACACTTATGGTGGTATGTATAATGAAAAATTAGCAACTCGTTAGTATATGTGACAAAAAACTGGCATACCCTCTATTTGAAAACTAGTCAGATAATCCAACAAATTAAATACCTTGTACCTTTGAGTAAGAATTTCTATGTATAGGAATGACAAACTTAGCCACTGTGTACAATGATCTGCTAATTTTTTTATTATACATAAGGCTGTTAATATATAAAACATAATAATACTTATATATTCATTATTTTTTCGGTTACTGCTGTTAGTATCATGTTATTTCATCCTTCGTACTTGTAAATTTTTGTCTTATTTTTATATTTTTTATATTAATTTGTTTTCATTTAAACTAATGCAGTATTATTTTACCAAAATAAAATCGTAATTAAGTACCGTTATTACTTCGAACATAACACTCTGCATTTAATCTTCAATTACAATAAAAATTTAAAACACTGACAAGATACTCTCAAGAAAATCAAAGTATCTATACCGTATGAGAGAAATAACATTTTACTGCATCTAATGCTACTTTTTGATATAAATTTATGTTTATCTTTTACTATTTTATATTTATTTATAAAAATTTTATTTCGTTTTGTAATTTATTTTTATTTTTTCTATTTGATTTTGGAGCTTAAAAGAATTTCTAATGTATTATTTATTGCAGCCATTAAAACCTGAATGAAGTTAAAGCGATTTGTTTAATATTTATACTTTTCTGTTGGCTTTTATTGTGGCTTATTTTTGTAGAACTGTGTGTACATATCGTTAGTTAAAATGCAAAAAGGGTCAACTAACAAAAAATTCGAAATCGAGATTTTGACTGGCTACTATACTTATATGAAAGCCGTTAAACTACATGTCACGACAAAAGTTTACACTTTTCTCATGCACAATGCCCAAAAATTTGTAGTGAATTTCTTTGCAAAACTATTGATTGTTGAAAAGTTTTTTACTTCCTTTATAATATTATTTTTTTTTAGTTACGCTCTTTTACATTTTAGCTAACGATATTTACAGACATATTGGCATGTGTATAAATCCATTTATATTTCAGTTAAAAGTGTATATGTGTGTACATATAAGTATTTAAGATTGACTTGTTGGCTGATTAGCTGACTAACATGAGTGTTGTGTTATGCTTTAAAGCATTATGATGATGGTTTGATGCTAAAGACGGTTTTATTTTTATTTTCTAAGAATGCTGTGTTATAACTTTTTCTGTATTTTTTACTTTTCTTCTACATTTTTACGAAAAGTTGTGTTAAAAAAATATTTTAACTTTTAAGGCAGATCTTACACATCAATGCTTTCTTTCCTTACTTTTCATTTTATTCATTTATTTTCAATAACGTTTTCTTTTATTTTCTTCTCTTTCAAGAATCCTTTTTTTCTTAACCAACAACAATCCTTAAAATTTTTTTTTTTTTTTTTGAATTGCTTTTTTCTTTTCTGTTTTTAATATTATCGCCCTCAAACATATCTATATGAGTGTTGCCATGGTCATTTTGAAGCCAAATTGTAACTAAATTGTATGATGATGCTACGCAAAGAAGTAGCGAAACATCGAAAAATAAATAATTTAAATATTTATTCAACCTTAAGCTCAAATAATTTAACTAATAATAAAATTAATAAAAAGGTCAAGGAAAATAACACAAATAATTTGCAAAGAAGCAAAAAGAAAAGTTAAATTTCAGGAAGTTTTATGGTCTCCAGGCACCTCTACTCAGTCACAACAACTAACTTCTCTAACAATTGAAGACAGGCTTCATCAGTCTTGTCCTTCCAACGTAAACAAGGTCCTCGCTGATGCATATTCCTCTATAAGAATGATATGCCCGGCTCAGTGTAGCCGCTGTATATTAATGCACTGATGAACGCCCACTTTGCCGAGGAGATCACACAGCTCTAGTACGAAACTCATCTCCTACCTTAGAGGAGCAAAGATCTTACGAAGAAATTTTCTTTCGAAAACTCCCGGAACAGCTGCATCGGCACAAGAAAACGTCCATGCTTCCGCAGAAAAGAGAAGCACCGGACGAATAAGCGACTTCTAGAGTGTTAATTTAGTCAAAAGAGAAAGGTCTCTGTTACTAAACTGCCAATTGAAACCGTAGTACCACCTGTTGGCCAGTGTGATTCTTTGCTTGACCTCCAGACTGACATGAATCCTGCTGGTAATGCCAGCTTGAACTTCTTGATCACATCGAATGTATAGTTACCGGCTGTAACCTGGTAGTTGAACAGTTCAACGTCCCTACTTGTCGGCAATATGTACTTTATCTTGCTTTCATTTACCGCCACACCCATTTTAGCAGATTCCCGTTCAATAGCATTAAAGGCTGCTATGAAATCTCGCTTGGTATGGCCAATGATGTCTTTATTGTCTACATACGCTAAGAGCTTAACAATTTTGTTATAAGAAGTGCCATTACGATTCACACTCACCTTTCGCACAATATTTTCCATGACGAAATAGAAAAGGTCGCAGGATAAGGGATCGCCTTGTCTGAAACCTCACACGGTAATGTCACTTTTATAAAATACCAAATACCAAAGTATGCAGATCGATTAAAATAAGGATATGCACTTGAGCTTAAAATGTTTCCATATAGTGATGCTATTCTAGATCATAAAAATTTCAATCACTAAATGGTTTTAAAACTCCACTAACAAGTGAGGCCGTATCCAAGGCAAAAAAAAAAAAATAAAATAAAAAATATTAGTGAAAAATTTTCATTCACCCATTAGTACAGAAAAGTGAAATATGTACATAACAATGGTTTATGATATAAAACAAAATATGTATGTCTACAGATGTTAAACAAGACTTGTGCGATAGAATGCATACGAATTTGTTCTCTCCGTTTACTTCTTTGAAAATTACTGTTTAATAATGCAATAAGTAGACCTTTATTTTACAGGCACTTTGTCATAAAAACAATATTTTTGCAAAATAGTTTTAAGACTAATGAACAAAGAACTTTCTTAGCAGTAATAACACTTTGCTGCCAATGCCCTTGAAAGTCTTCAAAACATAGCAAACCTAGTGGATCTGCCAACGAGTACAGTGATTATAAGATATAAGCTAGAGTAATAAAATTTCTTTTCCTAATTATTCATTTAAAATACGCATTCTTTTAGAGAAGAGTAACCAAAATAAAAAAGTGTACTTCTATACAACAAAGAAAAAAGTGAAAAATTTTGGTTAAAAATTATCAACACGGCAATACTTCATACCTACATACATAGTACAAATATGTAAAAATTATTATATTGTATGCATGTAAAAACAGACTGGCATATAAAAAGAAGTAAATCTCAATATATAATTTTTTATATGATTTTAAGATGATTATTATTAGACACTAATGGATTACAAATATAAAAATTAATCAAAAAAATAAAAAAAGAGGACAAATAATATATTCCCTTTTTATCACAAAACTAAATTAAGGATGAGAAAAACAAAAACCAATGGCAGTTTAAAAACTTTCTATAACATTTTAAATTTTCAGTTCAGTAGCTTTCGCAACTTCAATTGGACTACTGCTGAATTTCGTAAATCCCGACTATTTTTTTTTAACTATTTTTTTTACTGTTTCTTTACGTTTTGGTGGTGTTACCAAGCTTATAAATCAAGAACTCCTAGACAAATTTCGTTGATATGCACTAACTCGAACTGTTCTCAGGATAAACAAAAAGAATACCCAAGAAAATTTCCGAAATATCCAAAAAAAAAATTATCAAGAAAAAGTAGGATATCCATCCGAAAATAAAAGCGGCAAGCGTTTTCTAACTGTCAAAATTTCTCATGCCCATACAATTTTTATGGATCATCCCGCGGTGGCGCTTTACAATTGGAAACTCTAATATTGACAAAGCGTTCAATAGTAAAGTTGGTTTCAAAAGGCAACTAAAATGTAAACAAATAAAAATAATAATATCGTAGCAAGAATTAAAGAACGCTGTAACTGACATAACATTTAATGTTCCCCAGAGCCAAAAAACCTATATGAAAGTAGAAAGAAGGCACTGGTATTTTTCAAAACGCAGACGGCGTAAGTGAATTTCTTTCCATCATAGAAATCTGGGATCGGGACCAATCGACTCGTATTTTTTTCTGATAAAAATTATGCAAAAAATGTATTTTCGATTTTTTGTCAGTTACCGCGATCTCTAATTCTTGTGACGATATTATTATGGTATTTAATTTATGTCACAAATATCAATATAATAATGCACTTCATTATTAAAATGGTCAGGATTGTTATATAAGCATATCGTATGTTGTTTAGATTGCCCTGTTCTAGTGTTCTTAAAACACGTTGCCGCCCTTGTTTAGGTATGGCGGTTCAGCGTAAACGTTCCGCTTGCCGTATTTATTTTGGGATGGCTCTATGTTTGTGAAAATATTTTTTTTAATTTTTTGGGACAAGAAATAGACGTGACAATTTTTTTTTTGTCACACACTAAAAGCGAACATTATTTCAAAAGTTGGTTTCGGATTTGTCAGTAGATGGCGCTAGTCCGCATAGCCTTTTGACAGCCGATTCATTTGCATAGTCTTTTCTTTTCTTTCTTTCTGTAGGTTAAATGACCACATTTTCTGGCCAGAAACTATATAGAATCAATGTATAAGTACGAAAATCGGTATACGTGGGTGGTTTTTGAGGTTGTTTCTTTTTTTTTTTATTTGAGACCAATACTCAGGGGTAAACCCCTATTAAATGCTGTGCATTGTATTGGAATTTTTGAAAAGGATAGTTCATATATATATATTTTCTTATATTATTATTAAGCGCCTTAAGAATGAGACAAATTGCTGTGAATTGATCATTCGTAGGACAGTGTTATACTTTCACCCTGGAATGATCAACAGCAATTGCCTCATTGTTGCATGTTTATTGTGTGGTGAGTGCCTTCGCTAAGTAGGTGGTCAATATAAGGTAGCTGATGTTAAATCTGAAGTAAAATTGTTAAAATTCAAAATGGGGGAAATAAGAAAAGTTATTACAACATACAAAGCTGTGCAGACGTGCACATTTAATGCAGAAAAATTATTTATTTAATTATTCTTCTGGTGTGAAATGGCTAATTTAAAATAAAACTCAACATCAAAAGAAAATAAGTCCTCCATGAACAAGATCGGAAAATGTGGTTTTTGCCTTGTAAGCATTTGAACATAGATAATCCAAACACGTGGTCAATTGTTTGAATAACAATATTACCATCATTCTTTATAATGATGCCATCTACATAAAAATAATGTTTGTGAATATTTACATATATTTTTATTTTACTGTTGGGGAATTAAAATTTTAGGTTTTATTTAAATGAAATTAGAAATCATATAATTTTTTTCTTTTATACTTCAATTACAATTAAATTCGTTGTCTTTATAATTTTATTAAGACGATATCATTTGAAAGCAATTTAAATTGTGCTTTTAAGATAAAATTAAACATGAAAGATATGCATAAATACAAACAGACATACATACATACATACATACATACATACATACATACATACATACATACATACATACATACATACATACATACATACATACATAGAAATATAAAAACTGACCATTTAAAAGCTGTCATAAAACTGACAACAACAGAATGATATAAAAGAAATGTAATTAAAATGTTTTAGTATTTTATTTTTATGCATTCAAATTAGGATGACACTTGACTTTGTTTAATGATATCTTTTTTTGTTTTTTTGTTTTTGCTTTTAGAATGACAAGAGAAAGTTGATAATTGAACTTTTAAAGAGCATATCTTTTATAATGAAATCTGTCTCGTTAACTGATCTATTGCTTAAGAAATTTTAATTCTTTTATATAAATTTCCAAGTAAGTACAAGAGTTTTGTTTAAACAACTGCTTTTTTTAAATGTAATTTTAATCTGTTTGCCAAAAGCCTGTGATTACTGTTGTTATGTTAAAGTGGATAGAAAAAGAAGGGAAACAAATAAAAAATTAAAAGTTTGCATACCTCGTTTTTACACAATTTCATAAACTTTTTAACTGCTATAAAAATCTTTGACTGGACAGTGACAAACCTGTACCACAGTGAGTAGCGTTCACACTCTTTCAGTTCTGGCAAAAGAGATAATAAAGAGTGCATATATATATTTTGTTTTTCAATCGGTTGTAACTATTTTATGTAAAGGCGCTTAAGCGCTCACATGACCAGCAATGTTGACTTCTTCATGCTAAGACGAAGTATAACTTTAATACCAAAAAACCATACAAATTTTGAAGAAATCGAACTTTATCTTGAAATTTGTAAATATGTATGGACATATTTAAGTTCAACACGGCAGATGGGTTATAAATACGTTTTAGTACGTTTATAAATTCTTCAAAATTGTGCATCAGTACGGCTGTTATGACAACTTATTATGCTTATGAGCGATGTTTGCATTTGTGAACATTCTGCACACATTTGTACATGTTAACACATAACGTGTTTTAAATAATAACAGCAAACAATATTGTTATATTTTCGAGATGAAAAGCGATATATATTTTTTTAAATTATAAAAAAAAATTGTTGAGAGATGAAATGAAATGATGAAAACAAGGTTGATTTCTAAAATCAATAACTACTTTGAAACCATAAGACGGTATCAACACCAATTGTAGAAATTTGTAGCAAAATTGCAAATATATTTGCAATGAAAAACATTTGACTTACTCGTAAATAAAACAGCTTTGTACTCATTAAAAACACGGCTGATGTTTAAATTTTTTATTTATTGAGACCAATAATCAGGAGTAAACTCCTACTAAATGCTATGCATTTTATTGGAATTTTTGTGGAAAGTACATTATGACAACAGAACATATATTTTGTTTTCTTATATTATTAAGCGCCTTAGGAATGAGACAAATTGCTGTGAATTGGTCATTCAAAGGCCACCCTTAATAATCAACAGCAATTGCCCCATCGTTGCATGTTGATTGCGGTGAGTGCCTTCGCCAAGTAGGTTTTTAGCTGTTATCTGCTACTTCCCAATAGGTGGCGCTTTATTCCTGATCATTCGTTTTTCATTGACAAAGGTTAAGGTGGAATAGTGTGGAATGTCAGGATACTTAGGTATGTATTTATTATTTAAATGCAAAATTAACAAAATTAAAAAAAAAAAAAATAAAATACATATTATAAATTTACCAAAAATTCAAGTTTCGTGAGATCATTAAATAAGCACAACATAGCATGCATACATACTATGTATGTACATCATTTTTAATATATTTTTTAAACTCTATAATATATATAATAGTTCAATTTAGTGATCAAAATGGCTTCGAACTTTTTCATTTTCATTTGAGTTTTTTCATTGGTCCATATATTTTTGTTGGAGCATTTGAACCAGCGCCCGAATTGTCACATCCGTGAACGTATAACTCGTAACGTAAAAATACATATATCGGATTACGATATACGTGAACGTACAGCTTATTGTAAATTTCGGGATTATGAAATACGTTATCGGATCACTGAACGTATGATTTTTACGAACTGTCATCCGTTAACAAAATTTAGTGCAAGTACATAGAAAAATTGTTAAAATTTAATAAAAAAAAATTTAATTTTACCAAAATTTTATTGAATATTTGGTTTATATTGTTGTAATTAATATATGTTGTCTTGGAAAAACTATAATAAACTTAACCCCACATAAAAAAGTGATAGGTGAATTCATGAACGAGTATCCATATTTAGCAAAAAAATTGCTTCCCAATTGTCCTCAAGGACTATGCAGGTCTACTGGTTAGCATAAAACCGGAGAACCGCTTTGGTATTGAAGTATTTAAGACTTAGTTCATCTAGCACATGTACAGAAGCTTTTTCGGTTAAATGGAACCGCTTTATAAATTTACAAAAAAAATTAAAACATTTTTCAATATTAATTTTTAAAAACTCACACTGTGATCCTTATTATATTTTTTTTCTTCCTTACTGTCGTTTCCACTTAAATAAAATAACAACACCGGTTCCATGTTTAGCGTATTTTTATTTATAATATATTTATATTTCAACTTATATTATTGGTTTTAATTTTTGTTTTATTTTTAGCAGTTCTACATCTATTGTAAATTGAAAGTACTATTTACAGTGTTATTAAAGTTAAAAACGATTGTGATTTTTATAGAAAATTACGATAAGCTTGCAATCGTAGGTTATAATTTTATTCCTTTCAATTGCCTGATGTATCACGTAATTGTTTTTCATACGATTGTCGATACGATAACATATGTGACGATTCCACCCCAAGTAAACACAAACTGAACTCGACAACCATCAAAATATTTTTAAAATTTATGTTTCTTTCTCTAAAATGTACAATATACAATAACTATGAAATGTATTTTTTATGAGAAGAAGCATGTATCTGCTTAAGAGACCTCCTCTCAACCTAAAGGTATTAATCAAAAGTCAAATACTACTCTTAGGCATGAAAATACAGAACAAATACTGAACATTAAATGAAATACAGAACATTTTCATGATTATCCCCTAATAAATAGTTTATACAGAACACGGGTTTCATATACAGAACTGTTCTGTATAATACAGAACGGATGGTCACCGTAGTTATGTCATACGACAAAAGACATATGAAAGTGTGATAGGAAAATTATGAATCGTATGAATGAAAAAAGTGAGTGAGGTATTCAGCTCAAAACACATTCTACTACAAAATGTTTCCCAGTGTTATTATATTTGGTTCCACAATTATATATCCTTTTAAACTGATTTTTTTCTTGAAAATTCTAAAAAAAAAATAAAAAAAATTCTACATCAATCCTTAAATCAAGACAAAACTATTAAAATTTTTTCGTTAGATTTTATTTATTTAAGGGAATTTGTTTATTCAAATGTGTGGGTATTTACGTTGTTTTCTCTTTTTTTATTTTATTTTTTTATGTATGTACTTATGTACTTATGTATGGTAGTATGTATGCAGTTCAAAACGTGTTTTATCTCATTGAGATCTCTAATGAAAAGTAAACGTTTTATCCAAATAAAAAAGAGACTAAAATTAAAACAAAATATGTATTTTTTGTTTTTAATAAATCTTTCAGAACAACATCAAAAAAAAATTTATAAGTGTTTGTGTACATACTCTTATATTTTTATGTATGTGTGTATAGATACTACATGTACTATTTTCTTTTTTTTTATACATATGGATACAATTGTTTTTATTTGATTTTATTTTTTATTTCACAAATTGTATTTCTACAATGAGTCCCATATAACTATTTTGTGGTTTCATAGCCTATATAAATTGAGGAATATTTTTTTATGGCTCGAAACAATATTTATATACTTCCAACACAATTTTATGTTTTTATTCACTCTGATTTGATTTTATTAAATATTTGCTTTTTGAACGAACATGTGTATCTAAAATCGTGTATCAACTATTACTGCATGTGATGCACAGTGGAATGTTTCTCATGAAATGGTTCAAAGTCTATAGTGGAAGTTTCTTTTCTACAAGTTTGACCCTATGAATGTCCTTGGGTCCTACCTTCTGCCCCATCTCGAAAAGGGGAGACCACACGATGGCCACCACGGTTATAACCTTTTCTCTATCGTATAGAAGGTTCTTACTAGCATATCGTTGTGGAACAACTAAAGCCATTCGCTATCTTACTGATTGGACCTTATCAGTGTGGTTTCAGGAGTGGTAAGTCCACCATTAACCAGATATTCATGCCACGCCAAATTATGGAGAAGACTCATCGAGTCAAATAGGCAAATATCAGCTTTTTGTCAACTATAAGGCAGAGTATGATAGCCCAATAAGTAATGGGGTATATGCTGCAATGTCTAAGATCGGTATTACTGCATAGCTAGGAAAATCTGTATAGAATGACGCTGATCAATTCCTGCAACACCACCACGTCGGAAAAGACCTCCTCGAGCCTTTTAATACCATGCGTGGTTGGAAACAAGGGCGAACCTCTTATTCTGTGAACTATTTAAATTCTTCATGGAAAGTGCTTTGTGTAATTTTGGTGTATGGAACGAGAGAATGCCAAGATGGATCTTGTGGTAAATAAAAGCAAGTCTAAGTGCATGTTGTTCAATGAGTAGGGATGTTGAACATATCGGATCCCAGGTTACAGTCAAAATTATACATTCGATGTAGTTAAGGAGATTAGCCATCATGGTGTCGTCATTAGCAAACAGAATTATATTAGTGTGGCGATCAAGCGAAGAATTATACTGATCTACAGATTGTCCTACGGTCTCAAAATCAGTTAAGAAACAAAGGCCTCTCTAGTGCTACGAAATTGAAACTCTCGAAGTCACTTATTTTTCCGGTGCTTCTATAAGGTGCGGAAGCATGGACGGTGTCTTGTGCAGATGCAGTTGTTCTAGGAGTGTTCTCCGCAAGATCCATTAAGGCATGGTGATGAGTTTAGTATTAGAACCAATCATAAGCTGTATAAAGTCCTAGGTGATGTGAGAGTTGGTCAGCGCATTAACATCCAACGGATAAGCTGGCTTGGATGGAAAAACTTGCCCTAGCGAAAAAACTTTTCGATGGAAAAGTCACTGGAAGTCGGGCGTAAGAGAACGATCCTCTGTATGTTGGAGAGATAAGATTGATAAAACCGTTTCATCAGTTGGTGCGACCAACTAAAGAATCCGCCAAATAACCAAAGGAACCTGGAGACTTTTTATCAAATGGCTTTAAATAATGTAAATCTGCTTTTAAAATGTTGTTCCGATAGGCTGAAAGACCCAACGCTTAAGAAGTACTACATAGTATGGGGCCAATGAGACTTCAAATACGTGGGCAAGAAAGAGATTCGTGATGTCCATCTATGTAGCATCGATTTCTTTAATTGCCAATCCAATTAGAGATTGAGAATTGGAAAAAACAACAACCTAATGACTAATCCGAAATTTATAGATAGTTCTATTTTTTCTGAATTATCTGAAACTTTTGAGCAAGCATTATAACTTATACTGACTTTACATGGAATGTCAATCACAGATGTATATGCTTCTATGTTATTCTTATAGGCATTAAAACTAGCATAATAAATATATATTGTGTGGTGTCAGACGTCATTCCTTACTTATATAAGTTCACAATGGCTGCCTAGCATTCGGGAAGCAATAGGTCAGCTGAAAGCAACAATAGAGCTCATGTAGTAGTTTCTTTGATGAAGAACATACTGTTCATATTAATAGAAATGGCTTGCTGTAAGCATTTCTACAAAGAGCGGCTACTGTCCTGCATGCCATTTTTAACCACATCTGTGTGTTTTCATTTCTGCAGATGGCCATTACCATTTCAAATTAAGTTCTGTCGAAATAAAAAGAAGAAAAACAATATTGAATACCGAATTTTAAAAGAAAACAAAATGTTTATTTTTTAATTGTGCACATACATTTGTATATTCATTTTTATTTCCTATTTAAGGGACTGTGCTTTTGTGTGGCTGGATGTCCAATACATCCTTTGCTGCTGTTTGTGAATGTTTTTATTTCATTTGCACCATTTAAAAAACGACACTGTCTGTAGTCATGCATTCATTCTTTTTAGTGTTTTTCCTTTGTATTGTATTTGTGTTTTGATTTCAGGTTGTAAATTGTTGATGTACGTGCAAAATATTTTGTCGTTTTTCTTTCATCCTTTAGTGCAGGCTGTATGAGTGTATGCTTTTATTTCAATAACTAATGATTTCATTTGCTGAGCAGAAAGAGAAAAAAAAAGAAATATTCGAGTACAACAACAGAAGCAACATATTAGTTTGTGTAATATAAAATTGTTTTTGTTGTAGTGTAAATGAAATGCAACAGAATATGGCTGCAACTGCAAGAATACACTGTAAAAATTTGTATACGACGATTTTTTAAGTTTTAAGGAGAGAAAAAAAAAACAACGGATGTAATCCATACATCATTACTTCTAAAGTTGCCTTATCACAAATTTTTGAGGAGTTTAGGTTGCCTTTTTATTGTATTATTTTTCGTTGGATAATTGTAATTTGAATATTCCGGTCTCCAAACCCATTGTATTTGGTATGAATCAAACATAAGACCTTCGGAATTGTAGACTTGTACTGAATATATATATTTTTTTTTTTGGCGTATGAGGTAGGGTTTAAAATGCCTTCGCCCTTCAGCTGGTCATTGCCAGCTGCTTTGAGTGGTGAATCCACTAAAACAATCTCCCTCCTCCTTCTCTGGTTTAGAACACCTTAATGAATCCGCTTTCCGCATTACTTTCAGGAAGGCCCAGATCAACGTCCTCATAAGGATCATTTTCATCCTCCATGGTCTGGGGACGCCAGAATCGGAGCCAGCACCAAGTCATCGGCTCCTGCTCTCATCTCGTTTTTGCTGGAATATATCCAGATCCCTCTTCTTCCTTCGCAGTATGCACTCAACGTAGTTCCGTATTGTGGTCTATATGTGGCTCGCATTTAAGCATCTTATTCACACTATGTTGTCGGGGATTGAAATACCCGACTCGCTCTCGCAGCGCGTCTCTTTCATTCTGCCATTTGATGCCGTAGAAAAAGGTATGTTCAGCATCATCATCAAACGGCTCGCAGCAGATGCTAGAAGGGGTTAGCCACCTTTCCCATTCGGTACAAGTATTTCTGGAAATAACCATGGCCGAAAGGAATTGAGTCAAGAAGTAGTTTAACCTCCCCGAACTTCCTTCGGGTCCAACTATGCAGGGGGATGAGTTTCGCCGTTCATCTACCGGTCGTTCCGGTGTTCCACTGTCCTGCCATAGGTACTGAATATATATGTAAGTCAACTATTCATATATATAATTACACAAAATATTTGAATATTTTAAATCTATTGACCGAATTGAGTCAAAGTGTGCAAGAATGAATATTAGTTAAATAATATTTTAAAGAATACTTCTACTAGATTTCTTATAGATTAATTATTCATGATCAAGTATATTAAAATAAGTCTATTAAGGAAAGAGCACCCATATACAGGAATATTTCAATTTTATTTTTACTTTGTTTAAAAACCGTATGAGAACTACTGCCGTCAAATTTCGATTTTGCTTCCGACTTATTTCGAATGCTTTTATCAATTAACTCTTTAAATGTTGACTTCAAGGTGTGCAATTCTCTTTGGCTTATCAACCTAGACTAGTGACTTTACACAAGTACAAACAAAATGATTCAATCAGGTTAAATGACCTGTTCTTGTTTGCCAATTAATTGAACCATTGACTTAAATTACTTTTTCATCAACACTTTCTTTCATTTAAACAATTGCAGCAAGCGCTGTGTGGAATGTGACTCCATCTTGCTGAAACCACATGCCAGTAAGATTAGTGCCACCTAATTGAGGTACGTAGTCCCCGATAGCGCCATGCTAAAATCTCAGCTCAGACATCTTGAAAAAAAACAAATACGAAAAAACAAAAATATTTCTTTCGGCGACTACCTCTCAGCAGTCTTCTGGCAAAAGCTCTGTGAGTAATTGGTTGCCATAAAGAAGCTTCTCAAAGCTGTCGTTCGAAGTCGACTTTAAACCAGTAGTCCGGGGTACTCATGGATCACACACAACTTGATTGCTACGAGAAGCTAGGCTGTATCCTGGCATAGGGGTTGTAATGTCCAATTATGTATGTATGCATGCATGTAATTGAGGTACGATAAAATATCTCATTATATATTACATCGTTCATCATTGACAGTCACATTCTGAATATGATTGTTTTTGAAGACATACAGACACCATGACCCTGCTAAACAATGAACGTCAAAAATAATTATTTTTTTTTGTGTGGATATGATATTATTTAGACAAAAAGCTTCTATATTTTCCACACTCTTAAAGATTTTGCTTCTTTTCATACCTATTCAACTAAAAACTGGCCTCATCCATGGCTCAGCCATTTACTGGATTTACAGCGCATTTTTTAGTTATAAATTATAGCCTATAATTCCTGAACAAATTGAATCTTGAAAGCTTGAAGACCGGACTCGTTTGTAAAATTTTTCACGAAGTGGAAAGACTCAACCACATCCCTCACATAGAGCTGTGAAATATTAAATGTGCACCGCTTTATTTCACTGGGTACTGTAAGAGTAAGTGTATTCGGGTAAGGACCTCCTAGATTTTTTTTATACCAATGCTCAGGGTTAAACCCCTACTCAATGCTGTGCATTGTTTTGGAATTTTTTGGGAAAGGACAGTACATATATATTTTTTAATCTTCGAATGATCAACATCAATTGCCTCATCGTTGCATGTTTATTGTATGGTGAGTATTTTCGCTAAGTAGGTTCAGTAGGTTTAGCTGTTATCTGCTACTTCCCAATAGGTAGCACTTATCTCCTGAGCATTCGTTCTTTGTTGACATTGATTAAGGTGGAATAGAGTGGAATGTCGGAGACCTTTTATTTTTAATTATAATTTTGAAAAAACCACAGACTAACTTTTTCATTTTTCACCTTTGCGGGGAGTTGAACCTGGACCGTTTGAGTTTGTGTGCTAGTGCTCTAATAACTATACCATGCACCCCCCCCAAGTCATTCAAATTAGCCGCTCTGAAGGACTGTTTATATATCGTCGATGGAATTAAAGAACGCTGTAACAGACAAAACCTTAATGTTCACCAGAGCCAAAAAACCTGCATGAAAGTAGAACACATACACTGGTATTTTTCATTTCGGCAGACGGCGTAAGTGAATTTATTTTCATCGTAGAAAATCGGGGACCTGGACCAATCGACTCGTATTTTGTTCTGATAAAAATGATGCAAAAAACGTATTTTCGATTTTTTGTCAGTTACAGCGTTCTTTAATTCCATCGACGATATGCCATAATATAGATGTGGTGCACAACAAGGTTTCACGAACAGAACCATTATTTTTATTAAATTTTTAATAATTTTCTAGCGCGGCTCTGATCTCCAATAAAGTATCAATATAGACTAAACAAAGTGAACCTATTAGCTGTTAAATCGGTAGTCATATAAAGTAGAGTTGCAAACTTAAAGCTGGTTAATCCTTTTGTATCAAAATATAAAATATTTTTCAAAAATTCATAAATTTAATTAAATTGTTTTTTCGAAGATTTAACCATTTACCATTTAGAATTTATACTGTGTGTATTGAAGTATGTATGTATGTACATATGTATATATGAATGTATTAATGTATAAACATACATATGCACGTGAAACATATTTCACTTCTTTTTCTTTTTTTTTCTTTTTGTCTTCCTAGTGATACCTCCATTTATGTTCTAGTAAAAGTTGTTAGAAAATTCATTTTTATAGCCCTAGTACGTGATTATTTTATTTTATAAATTTTCATTTCTTTACCTCTACATTTTTTGTAGATTTTTCTCGCCGCCTTCACTTTATATGCAGTTCTGGTTTCTAACCTCTCTTAGAAAATGGAAGGAAAAAGAAAAGTAATTCGTTTATACTTCTGATTGTCCTTAAATTCTCTGAACTCATACCATATGCCATTGTTAAGAAGAGTTATTATTGAATAAGAACTAAAGTTTTCAAAGTTTTTTTTTTTCTGAGCATATTTTTTTAATCTATATTATAATCATCATTTTCCTTCCATCCTAATATTCGCTACAAAAACATTTATTATGGATAAAAAAAAGATTTATTTTTGCACAGACTTGACCATAATGTGGTCATTTCAGAAAAAGATTTAAGTTTTGTTTTGAATGCTTAAAGACTCATTGTTTTTAATGGAACTTTGTTATCATTATGTACTTTCAGCTTATAAGAGGAGGCTTATGGGGTTTTTTATTTTTATCATTTATGGTCTGATGCTAGTATACGAGTATCTGAGTCTACAATTAGAGGTCACGCGTTAGGCGGTTTAAGTCTTTTACGATAACTCTGAGGGTTCAAGTCATAGTTTATCAACTACTTATATACGAGTACATTTAATAGTGGTGTCTGATTGCTAATTGTTTAATGAAGTCATTGATTGAAAGTATTTGCCACAATATATAAAAAAGTAGGCATCTTAACTGGAAAGCTACATCAAATTCTTCATTTCAAATTCTTCAAGTAGTGAGATCACTTTAAAAGTGTGTTTGACAGTATTACAAGTAATTCTCTATGTTATTCTGAAATTGTGAAGGACAAATGTATTTATCAATACACACATATTATAAAGGACCCAAGATCAATTAATACAGTAGTAATAGAGTGTGCAATAGTAGTTGAAACAAAATTCCTCATATCTTTTTTATATTTAAGTAGAAAATATGAATGAAAAAAAGAAATTAAAAATTATTGAAACTTATTTTTTATACTCGGCTGCAATGTGAAATAAACTGTAATCATATGACTTATGATATGAAAACTTGTATCCTTAACAGTTGTTTAAATTCCATAAAAAAATTTACTTCATCTAGACTTTATCAATTAAAATTTAATTGATTCAGTTAATATATATTAAATCCGATAATTAATTTAAATGGAAATAAATCTGTTCTAACTTTCGTACAAATACATTGTATTCTAATTCATTCAGGTTTTATTAAATTAAAACACTTAAATTAAGAATTTATAAGTTTTTTGTAAAAAGAACGTTGTATTATTGTATTGGCAACTAAGTAATTTCGGATTTTTTTTTTTAGAAAATAAAAGTCAATTTTTTCATGGAACGAAATAACTTTATTATGCAATGCATTGTCCATTTTGAGCAATGACCTCTTGCCATCTTTCAGGCAGCATCATAATTCCATGTTCATAAAACTTCTGGTTTTTATGAGAAAAAAACTGAACAAGGTACGATTTGACATCATCATCATTATTGAAATTTTTACCATTCAAGGAGTTTTGCAAAGATCGAAATAAAAAGACTATATGGTGGATGTGGCAAAACATCCCAACCAAGCTCCAATAACTTTTGCCAAGTGGCAAAGATGTGTGTGGCCTTGCATTGTCATGATGGAATACAAAGCCCTTTCGATTTGCAATTTGGGCCGCTTTCTTCAACTGCATTGTTCAATTTTGTTAGTTGTTCTATGTAGACATCTGAATTTATCGTTCGATTGGGTGGTAAAAGTTTGAAGTAGACAATTCCTTTGTAATCCCACCAAACTGATAACAGAACTTTCTTTGATGAATATCAACTTTTGATGTTTTTTGCTCTGGTTCACCTGGCTTGCTCCACGATCTTTTCCGATTGACATTGTTGTAAAGAACTAATTTTTTATCAACAGTTATCAATCGTTTTAAAAATGGATCGTTTTTATTACGTTTAGTTAACAAATCGCAGATGTGAATGCGTTGTGTTAAATGAATTTCTTTCAGTTCATGAAGAACCCATACATCGAGTTTTCGTTCATAGCCAAGTTGCTTTACGCGATTTTCAATGCATGTATGTGATACATGAAACTTCCTTGCAATCTCACGTGTTGTGCTGTGATGATCCGAATCAATTATTGCTTCGATTTGGTCGTCGTCGACTTTAACTGGATGACCGGAGCGTTTTTCATTTTTCAGTAAAAAATCACCAGTACGAAATTTGGCAAACCAATTTTGACACGGCCGTTCTTTTAATGCTTCGCCACCATAAACAGCACATAACTTTTTATGAGCTTGCGAAGCGTTTTTTCCTTTCCGAAATAAAAAAGCAAAATATGACGAAAATGTTCCTTTTGATTTTCCATTTTTCAACAGACGCCAAACAAAAACCACTCAACCGATCAAAAAATTTTTTTTACTGATTGGCAGCCAAAGTATCGACTATCAAATAACAAAAGTCTTTGATATTTCAATTACGTCATCTAACCTAAAAATTCAACTAATGCCATCAATGAGTAAAATCCGCATTTACTTAGTTGCCAACCCAATATTTATTAGAACTGTATATTCTCAATTTCTGTTGTCTTGTTGAATATACAACTTGTTTAAGAATATTTAAGAATATTTGAAAAAACATATGAGAACAAATGTCAACACAAAAATGTCTCTGACAGCAGTTTAATATGCTTTACACAAAGTACTACGAGCAAAACATTAACGCTCATCGCTTCTTGATAATATTAAAAAATTTAACATTTCAACATCAGCATCATCAAATAGACAAAAAGATGTTACTGACCAAACTTAAAATTACTCTAGTGCAAGAGTACTTATTAAACTCATAGTTTTGCTAATTATTTTTTTCAAATGTTCATTAACTTTTTTTTTAGATTTTAGTTTTTTTAAATTTGTTAGTTTCAAAAAATTGAGTCAAAATTGTTTGAATATTTGAATCATTTTTGCTCAAATGGCAACTTAAGTCTACTGTTTAATAGAAGATTTGAGCTGAAAAAAGCATTGTGTTTTCCTTAAAAGCATACAAATTTTGGCAGCTATCGTAAACAAAATATGTACTAATACGAAAAGTCAATAAATATGTATGTTTGAATAACTTTTTAATAATTAAAATAAATTTTTAAATTGCCAAATTTACTTTCTAAAATATTTTATCATGCTAAAAAATCACATATATTTTGGTTCAAAAAAAAAGTTGAAAAAATATATCCACATGCAAATATACATAAATATCTGCCTTACAATGTTGAGTTGAAACATAATGCTGAACATCTACTCGTATTTAAAATAAGGAAATTTTTATGTGATTAATACGATCAAACGAATTACTTTATTTATGTGTACATTCAGGCATATATTCAACACATAATAATGATGATTATGATGATTAGCGTCATAAGGATATTTATCATTGGGATTGGCATTGTATTGTCATGGTGTTATTTTTTTTTTATTTTTATTTCCTTCTCACTTTTTTTCTCAAAATTGATATCTAGATTAAGTTATAAATTAAAATTATACGCTTTTGTATCTTTCTTGTAAGAGTGTGTTTAAAACATATTACATGGCTTCTTAAAAAATTTCATTTCTTTTCTTCTTTCTCACCGCTAGACTCCTTATTAGTATGTAACGAAGGATATGATTTATTTTTAAATATTAAAGCTGATATCGCAGTCATTAGGTTTATCTAAGAATTTTATTCAAAACATAAATGTATCGCATAAATACATATACTCACGTGTACCTACATTGTATATGCATACGCACAAAAGAAGAAGAACTACAACAATGACATCTGAAGGAACAAAATACTACTTATGATTTAATTTATATAAGCGCATCACTTTTCTTTCATTTGTTTTCATCCCCATTCCCCGTTCCTTGTTTTTATCTTTTTTTTGGTTCTTTTTTGTATCCGTTTTTTTTTTTGTTCTGAATCTAAAGTGAAAATACTCGTATAAAAGAAATCCACATACATGAGAAAGTTGTCACACGCACACATATATATAAAGGGTTTTCAAATTTGTGGTTGGGAAGTAAATTGGCTTAAAAAGTAGTTTTTGTAATTTTGGCAAAATCAGTTTTATTAACATCAATGTAAAGCAGAAACATTTCAACTAATAATGGAATATGATGTCTGACAAATGTCCGCTCCTTTCACGAAATTTTGAACCAGATTTTGCAATAAAGCTTCGTTTACCTCATCAAATCAGAATTTAATTTTTCAGAGCGTCAGTTGTTTACGCTTTATTTAGTAAAATCGGTCTTTTGAACAGCCTCAGAAAAAGTAATCCATCGCCGTTAAATCACGTTAACGAGGCGGCTTATCGACATCACCAAATCGTGACACTATGCTAGCGTTCCGTTCAATGGTTAAAATATTCAAACGTTTTACTACGTATAAATAAAATCAAAGGGTGAAAGCTGAATTCTTGATATTTCACCATGTGACAGCCAATTTATTTCCTAACATTTAATTTGTCCACTCTGAACATCAAATAAAATTACAGTGGCTAAGAATATTATTCGTGTTTTAAAATTTGAAAAGCTTATTGGCGTATATGCAGCTATTCCTAGAAATATGTATTAAAGGGGGAGTACAGTTTTTTTTTTTTTTTTTTTTTTTTTTTTTTTTTTTTTTTTTTTGTGAACCAGTTACCTTCTCGGATAATCCGTTTTCGGATATCTCGTCCACTTTGGGGAGATAACTAGCAGAAAACGGATTGCAGTTTTTAAAAATGTTGGTGTGAAAAACCTAAAGTGGCATCATTATCTCGAGATATATAAAATGGCGGATAGACCACATCAACTCCCTCTCGACGATATATGGCAGTCTTGCTTTATCAAAGCAATAACAGCTATAACACACAAATGTATTCGGTGAAGTATGGAAACCTTTTTTTTCTGTTTTTTTTTTATTTTTTATTAGACGTCAAACTAATTTAATTTTGAGATTATTTTGTGCAAATTAAGAAAAAAAAAAACAAATTAAATTTAGAAAATATGTAAAAAAAAGAGTTTTATATAAGAAAAGTATAATATTTATTAAAATGTTTACAACAGCCAATTACGGTATTGAATTATTTTATATACTTAAGTAAAGGCTTGCATCTGACTTTAATCCAGCATAGTATGCAGACTATGAATTTTGTACAAAATTTTTTTCATGCCAGCCAACATGTAGGGGGTGTAAAAACAAGAGGGGTTTCAAAAAGATCACAATTTCTATTTTCATTACCTTTTTCTATTTCCTTTTTGCACTATTTCTTTTTATCTTTTGTGCATTTCTTTAAGATAAATATAAAAATAAAAAAGAAGAGTGATTTGTAAAACATAAAATGAATGCTAGAAGAGTTTGAGAGAATATTTTAAAAATATACAAAAAAGAGGAGGCAATCGCATTTAAGGCTACCCCGATATCTATATTTACTTAGTAGTTTTTAGCCAATTTCCCCACTTTCGATTTATAATATATATTGGCAAAGAAGTCATTTGAACAAAATTTTGATATTTTACAGGACTATCGTTCTCAAGATAAAATAATAATCAACATTTACTTTGTATAAGCTGTATAAAGCCCAACTGTCGAACTCCTCTTACTTTTCGACAGATAATTTGTATTAAAAATAAAGCCGTTATGACCGATTTGAGGATCGTAAGCTTTTATCGTTCTCAAGACATAAAAAAATCTGAGTTAATTTTGTGTGGGAGGTACAACGCCCATTTGCAAGCGCGTTTTTAATGAGGAGTTATTACCACTATTGTAAAAAAACAACAATTACTTTTTAGTCACAAAACACTTTTTGAATTAGTGTCTTACATAAGTGTATAGAGTTAAACTTAGGCCCAGTTGTAAATTTGATGATGTAATTTTAAAATTGCGTTTATGGTTTACAACACCTTTGACTACTTTGACTATCGTTGATAACATTTCTTTTTATGTTGAAGCCAATACAACACAACATTTAGGTTTTGTGAACGATAATAGAGGCCTAATTTATCCCATGTCAAGACCTACATCCAGTTTGGCACTGAGATCTATAAAAATAAATATTTTTGAAGAAAGTTTTTACCAAACCCCCAAAAATGAAAAGTTTGATGGATAAGAGTTTAAAATAAGTGCAAGTGATATGTCAACGTGTTTTCATTATTAAACAATATTTTAAATATGTATAATGAAAGTTTGGCGTTGCAGTTTAAAAATTTTAGCCAAAATATGCTTAAAATAACTGTAAAATCATAAAATTGAAAATTTCAGGTACTTAAGTTGGTCAAGCAATTGTGATAGCACAGTTTTATCCCCCGAAATAGGATGCTATTGATATGGCCAATATGCCAATATGTTCAAGAATAAGAAGGTGCTATATGTCAGCAGAAAAGTACAGCCAAAAACTCAATTAAACTACTGCACCTTTCCTTATCGCGTATTCTTTCGTTTTGGTGATCAGATTTCATACCGTTAGATTGCTTCTTATAGAGTTATTTCAAATCATAGATATATGACACAAACCCACAAGTACATAAAATTCAGTGAAAATAATACAGGGAAGTTATGAAAGGTGTGTGAAGGCAATTTGTCCCCATAAATAGCTTTATTCTATGTACTAATACTTTATGATTCAATTAAAAAATGAAAACCTAAAACTTAAACTGAAGACTATCGTTTTGGGATACAGTTTATATTTTGCACATTTATGTTTTAGGCAGTTCAGTTATAAATATCTTAAATTGTTAAATGTAAAAGAAAACTTTATTCTCGTGTACGATATGTAAAGTTTCCATGTTTTCAGCCATTAAAAGGTAGTAATTGATGAACGTAATGAAAAATGCTTTCTTTTTTCTTTTATGTTTCTGTTGCCCCTGCTAAAATTGATACTACTGTCAGTCAGAGCTGTAAACGAGTGATTCATTTGTCAAGAGTTGAAACATTTTGAATGCATATGTTTTGTTTAAAATATGTATTGAAATCAGAGTTGGGTTTATTCTTAGATTTAATTTTCCACTAAATTTAGTGGTAGTGGAAAAAATAGTGCATTATCGCCTATAATATTTAGTGGTAGTGGAAATTTAGTGCATTAAATAAAACCATTATAGTGGTAGTGGAAATTTAATGCATTAAAAAAAAACAAATTTAGTGGTAGTGGAAATTTATTGCATTAAATAAAAAAAATTTAATGGTAGTGGAAATTTAATGCATTAAAAAAACAAATTTAGTGGTAGTGCAAGTTTATTGCTTTAAATGAATCGATTTTAGTGGTAATGGAAATTTAGTGCACTACTTCTGAATGATTAGCGGCTGGCAATATTAGCAGTCCGCGCCATTAAAATCTTACCTATGGTGAACTGAATAATATATTACATTTGAAAGTACTAAAATTCTTATTAAAACAATAACAACAATTATTTACTTTATACAGGCGGACTCAGTAAATTAAGAAAATAACATTTCACAACAATTTATTTTGACATTGACTTAAGCTATGTATGCATATAATAATATTATATCCATATATGAAGGTATATTAAAACGATAGTGGAACTGAGGTAGTGGAACTAAATTTCCATTCCACTATAGTGCCAATGGAGTTATATTCCATTACCACTAATTATTCAAAATTAGTGCACTAAATTTCCACTACCACTAAAATCGATATATTTAATGCATTAAATTTCCATTGCCACTAAAATTTTTATATTTAATGCAATAAATTTCCACTACCACTAAATTTATTTTATTTAATGCACTAAATTTCCACTACCACTAAATTTGTTTTTTTTAATGCAATAAATTTCCACTACCACTAAATTTATTTTATTTAATGCACTAAATTTCCACTACCACTAAATTTGTTTTTTTTTAATGCATTAAATTTCCACTACCACTAAATATTTTTATTTAATGCAATAAATTTCCACTACCACTAAATTTATTTTATTTAATGCACTAAATTTCCACTACCACTAAAATGGTTTTATTTAGTGGTTAACTATTTCTATCTGCATTTAGTGGTGTCTGCAATATTGCTGCATTAATACTAAGTGGTTTAGTGGTAGTGGGAAACGATAATGCATTATAAATTCAATGCAATAAACCCAACTCTGATTGAAATAATGAGATGTTTTAAGTACTTGTCAAGTTACTAAAAATTACTTATTTAAATAAATAAAAATTAACACATTTCAAGGCGTTATTTTCTTTGAAATGCATTATATCAGATTCATTAATTAAATTCGAAATTAAAAAAAAACTATTAAACTTTATTTGAACAAGATAAATACATATTTACAGTGTCGGCAAAAGCTATTGAGACAAAAGTGGGAAAGGTGAAAAAAATTTTTTTAATGTAAAAACTAGGCAAAACTTGCTGAGCAAACCTTTTACTTTAATACATAGTTAACCAAAACTCTAAATTTTTTGTTTTGTAGCACAATTGTGTACAGAAAATGAATATTTGTATTACATTGCTTTAACCCTAGGAGGTATGAGGATTTTTGTCGCTAAATGGCATAACCAGGTCTGTGCAGACCTACATGGGATTTGTATGTGCTAGGAAAACCACAAAATGAACATTAAGAATGCATTTTTATACATCTTAGTTATCTATTAAGGGTATTTTATTAATAATATGTATACATAGGAAGTTTATACACTGCATTTAATGCAGAAGTATCTTGCGTTTGAGAGTTGTTTGCATACCGGATTTTTGCAATGCATGCAATGAAAATGTGATATTCGCTGTTTTTTTTATCAACTTAAAACACAGCAAGCACGATGGTCTTTTGGCAGAGGATGCGGTATGGACTGGATGGTCATCTATGGGAGGGCCTGCAGCTACCTTCAAACAAACAAAGTTTGTTTCAACTACATCGTACAAGTCAAAGGACGGTAAGATTTGGTCGACAGTTTCTCCGGCCCCTGGTAGACCTTGTGCATATAACTGTCCCACGGTGAGTCGTGAAGGCCTGGTAATAGACACTACGCGAAACCCCATCTCCATATTAAAATTTCTTCTAAGCCGTAAGTCCCAGATGATGTGTTGGAAATGGTCTGAGATGAATCCTGACCAGCCACCGCGAGTGTGAACGCAACTTGTAACGAAATAGGAATATATATTAGTTTATAGCATTAATTATTGTTTTTCTGTTTTAATATAAATGCGGGTTATTTTGTTTGTATTGTCACCGGAAGATGAGGATTTAGCATTATGTTTTACTATACCTTTATATTGAAATTATTATTTTTTGTCACAATGTTTTAAATGTTTTGCTACAGTGAATGTTACTTAAATGTTGCTTATTTTTAGTTTTCTGTAAGCCATGCCATTAAAAACAGAAGTTTTTCGGATACTTTTGATCGACACTGTATTATAAAATTTGTAAACTAATTGTAAACGTTTAAAAATTAATTATTTTAATTTTTAAAATTGTATTTCTTTTTAATTCAATTGAATATATTAAAGTTTTAACTAATTTTTTTTAGTTAATGAATTTGAATTATTTAATCCATTAAGAATGAATTTACTTCTATATGAATTAAACTGCAAAAAACTTCAGAACATTGATTGTATTTCTTACAGATTCATAAAAAGAATATTAAACATTCGTTTAGAGCTCTGCTGTTGCTATG
>CAUYWT010000053.1:0-36000 GCA_963576795.1 Metopia argyrocephala | reverse complement strand
CAGCTTTAGAAGCCAGCAAACGGCCCTGAAGGCAACAATGACAATGACAATGTTCAACATGAAGAAAACAGCTGTCTATTTGCATCTTTAATTTTGTGCTCTACCAACAAACAAAATGGCAAAAAAGAAAGAAAAAAGAAACCGAAAAAGAATCAATGAAATTTTTCAATGTTTTTGTTTTTTGATTGTCTGTTAGTTCTGCTGGTAGTAGTTATTAAAAAAACATTTTCATGCTCATTCGCATTCAACAAAAACAGAAAGAGTGGCTTAAAAAGACTTGCGAAATTTGTACAACAGAAACCTAGGAAAGGATAGACTGAAAACTTTGCTCTCGATTGTTGTGCATGAAGACAAATATGCTCATTGACAGTGTTGTTAGAAATTTCTTAAAACAAATTGTTTCTAAAACACTGGCAACAGCAACAACTAAAACTAACAAAAATAGGAGAAAATAAATTATTTTATAATAATGACATTGCGCTTTTGGCAAATGAGAGTTAACACTGTCGCGGAACAATATAAAAAATTAAAAAAAAAATTTAATTTAAAAAGAAATAAGCATTCTACTTATAGAGAATAGACATTGAAGTTGTACATGACTTTAAGAAAATCATTCATATTCTGTTGTATCTGCGCTTGACAAATGTCAAAGCAAGACTAAAAACCTACTACCATTTGCAAAAATTATAATATTTTCCGACAGGATGACGACTTTTGTGCCACTTTGTGTTATCGAGAATATTAAGAATATGCTGTTGAAACAAGTGAAATACCTTTTTTTATTAAGACCAATAGTCACTACTTATGCAGTGCATTGCATTGGAATTTGAAAGTATAGATAGATGTGTAGATGTTAAGCGCACAAGTTGCTGTCAATTTGATGACTCAAAGGCCAGTGTTATATCTTGATCTATGAATGATCAACCGTCGCCGTGGTCTAGTGGTTAGTGTGTTGGCTTACTAAGACATGGGTCCTGGGTTCGACTCCAGGCTCCGACATCTTCAAAAAAAAAGAAATATGAAAAAAATATTTCTTTCGGCGACTACCTCGCAGCAGTCTTCTGGCAAAAGCTCTGAGAGTAACTAATTGCCATGAACAAGCTTCTCAAGTCTGTCGTTCGGAGTCGACATTAAACTGTAGGTCCCGGTACTCATGGATAAAAATTGACACACACAACATGAGTGCTGCGAGAAGCTAGGCCGTAATCCTGACACAGGGTTGTAAAGGCCAATTATGTATGTATGTATGAATGATCAACAGCAATTGTCCCATCTCTTGATGGTGAATGGTGAGTGTATTTTAATAAGCAGGTTAGCTGTTAGCTTCCCAGAAGGTGGCGCTGTACTCCTGATCATTCGTTTCTGGTGGAATAGACTGAAAATGTCAGGGAGCGGTTTCTTGATGATGGTCTTCTTGGAGGAGGTGGGGGGACCTCTTATTTTTAAATTATAATTTTTCGAAAAGCTGAAAATTTTTTTAATTCTAACGCGTATTTTATGTCAGAAATTTAAAGTTTAGGCCCTTTAAGATTTTCATTGCATATTTTTAAATTACGTCCAATGGTGCAAATATTTGCATTAACACTGTTTTCTATGAGAAGTTTGTTCACGGATATTCACCAATTTTTGTTGTTTTTTTCTTCTTGAAATAATTATCTTATCGGGGGGTCCAATAGCTCTCTGGCAGAGTCTCTTATGCCAGAAAGGCAGTTGAGGAGCAGTAACTAAGAATTATCACAGGGGCTGGATCGAGAACAACAACAACATTATCTTTATTGTCATCTTTTTTTCCTCCCCTAATTTAAACTTGTAAATTACACAATTACATGTAATTGTAATTCTTTTTTTTTCAATTACATTTACTTTTCAAGTAATTGTAATTGTTATTACGCAAGTCAATTACATTTGTAAGTAATTTTAATTCAAAAAACTCAATTACAAATTACAAGTAATGGTAATTGAAAAAACTCAATTAACAATTACATGTAATTGTAATTGGAAAAATTCCAATTATAATTACAAGTAATTGAAAAAATTTAATTGGCTTCATGAAGTAATGGTGGAAAATAAAGTAATCATTAGTTTTTGAAGTAATCATTAAAAAAAATTTATTTAATTACAATTACTTTTAATTATATTTACATTTTTATAACAATAAGTCAATATACATTTTAGTTACATAATTTGTTTTACTTATATTTGAATTGCTCATGCACCTAACATCATACTTATTTACGATAATAATATAATGCGTAATATGAGTTTTTTATAAATGGCAAAACAATTCAAACAATCTCTTTAATACCATTTTCGAAAATTTATCATTCATTTGAGATACAAAATTACATTGATCTTATTTTTTTAAAGTAAAATGAGGCGTAATATGTTGAAAAATTTCATTAAAAAAATAATATTTATAAAAAGAATCACAAACATTTACATTTTTCATTCAGTATTTTTATCAAAAAAAAATTTTTTTTTTTCCCATTACAAGTAATTATTTTGTGTAAATTACAATTATAATTACTTAGTAATGGTAATTGAATTTTTTCAATTACAATTACTTGTAATTTGTAATTGAAAATTTTCAATTATAATTACATGTAATTGTAATTCAAAAAATGTAATTGCATCAATTACAATCAAATGTAATTGAAAATTTTCAATTACAATTACTCGTAATTGTAATTGAACAAATCTCAATTACAAATTACATGTAATTGTAATTGTAATTTAATTGGCCGGAACAACTCTGGTTTTGAAGGTGTAAAACTGGCCATTGAATAATCAATCAACAGTAAGCGGTATCCTTGCCGTTTGCATTTGTATGTGTGTCAGTTAATATTATTTAATTTTAATTTTAACTTTGTAGCTATTAATTAATCTAATGGTTTCCTTAAAATTGCATTAATTTATAAATAATTTGCCTTTAATAAAACCGCTACGACCCACTGTGCATTCTTTGTGATCGCAATACACGGTCCTCTCGGGCATCCAGCATACAATATTTCCTTGGTTTTTTTTTCTAATCATAATTTTCAAATCATCTGTATTAAAATTGTTCTCTAGAGAGAAAGTAAAAAAAACCTTTGTTTCTAAGGTTAGTAGACTGACTAACCCTAGCGTAAGAGCGGAATCCGTGTCGTTACAAAAATGTTTACACTTATAACTGTTTATACACATAATTTTTGGTTGAATAATAAAATTTTTAAGCATATTTTGTAATTACATATTAATTCACAAATGAATTATTCTTTTTTATTTTCTTTTTAGGTAAATAGCAATGAATTTAAATTATAGAAACTGTAAGTAATTGAATATAAAAAAAAATTGTTTTCACTTACCGAAGAACCTTCCACAACCTTCCACAGCTGTAAGAAAAGAACCCAACACAGTTAATATAACATTGGTAAGAAATCAAGTATTTAATATATTAGGTATAATCACTCTTCGTTACAAACGCCCATGCAAATTGTTTCTATGGGTACATATATGGGTAAATATACGCTAGGTTTACAATGTTTTAAAACCTACAAGGGCATTTGCAACAGCGTGTGATTACCGCTATTGTAAAAGTCTTGATTATCAACCTTTAAAAAAAATATTGTTAATCAATTAATTCTTTGTTACCTCTGTTTTTATGGAAAACTAAACGAAACTAAAAGTTGCACCCCTTAAAAGAGTTCAAACTTTTGAATAGAATTAAAACAAATAGAAAAAAAAATATTGTGTGAAACAAAAGCTTCATTTATTTAGCAGTTTAGCTACAAAACTAAAACTAAAATATACAAAAAAAAAAACATAAGTTTTCATTGAAAAAGCCAATAAAAAAAGAGAAAAAACTTGAAATAAATGCTAAAGCACATTAAAACATTTCTGTTGTTTAAATCCTTTTAAATAAAAATAAAATCTAAACAACAGTTGAGGGTTTTGCTAAAATAAAAGTTAAATTTTTAAAATTTAGCTTTTTAACAATGAAAGTGTTAATTTGATTAAAAGTTTAAAGAGAAATATACTAAATTTAAATAATGTTTTAAATTAAAAGGTTGAAGAGTTAGGAGGGAAAAAAAATCATACGAAAGCAATTTTTATATTCTTAACTTTAAACGAAAAAAAAAAAAAACATATTTTGTTTCTCTTTTCTTTAAAGTCAATGCAGTCAGATGTGTAACCTTTACAGTATTTCTTTATACTTGTATGGTGCGGTACTCTGAAGGCCACGTTTAGGGTCTGCGATGTAATAGACCTTGAGTATGGTAGGGTCAATAGGGTACCTGAGACAGTAGAAAATATCCTGTGCGTTTTCTATCTACTCAAGAGAAAGGGCTCTGAGCCATAAGCATATATTTTTTTTAACTAACGAGATATATTAAGAGAGAAGCTGGCCGTAACCCTGACACAGGGTTGTATTGGCCAATTATGTATGTATGTAGATATATTAAGGGAACTTTAAACTTTTGTACATATGAAAAAGGTTCCATTGTTTAAGCGTTTTCTGTTAATATTTACAATTTTTTTTTTCATTTTTAACAACAGGAAGTAAACTGGATTTCTTTTTTGGCTTTTTCAAAACAATCTGATTTACTCAAGCTTCTTACGAAAACCATTGCAATTTTTTTTCTACACTACTTTACAAAGATGAGTTAGGAATAATTCTCATATTAATAAACACCCAAATTTCCCATTAATCTGATGGAATACTGTATCCGTTACAATCATTGCAGTAAAAACACAGAAGACAAAAGAGTCTCTATTCTTACAGCCTGTTTATAGAACACTAAACATCTGTTGTTGTTTCACATATAAAAAGACGAATGTTAAAAACGATTCGTGTGCTAAAAACAGGTTGTGTGACATTTTTTCATTGTACATGACTTTGCAGAGGCGAAGTATAGGACTAATAGTTGTGCATACAAGGGTTCTTAACAAAACTCACCCTACAATCACAAGCCTCATATTAATAGACTTTGCAATTTCCCAGTAGCCAGTAGGGACACTCTATGCTAAACATGTCACAATCGTTCATTAAAAACAATCAGCCAATGAAAGCCACAGTTAATGTAGAGGCACATAACATGCGTTGAGCCAATTATGCGTTTCACACGTTCACCAAAAAGGTTAAAATAGAGTATTTTCATAGAGTAAGTTACTCAGACAATTTGCAACGTATCTAACGTATAGAAGTTAAGCAACTTTTAGTTGAACAGTTGACTCACATTATACATTGTAACCGCTTTTAACGACGTAACGCATGCAATATACTATCTATCGTTAGGCTGTCGACTATGGTGGTCGTGTTTAACGGAATACGGAACTAAATTTGATTAGTAAGTCTGAATATATATAATTAAACATCCATACCCTATAGGCGGTCTGATTAACTTTTTTGGAAGCAAAATAACTTGAAGTATCTTAATGTTTTCACTGATCCCTTACACAAGCAAAGACGTTTAAATGATAAGGTTTGTAAAGCAAAAATATACACAAAAACTTGCCTAGATATTACGAAAACACTAGAAATACTGTGGCAATTATGACCAAGTGAATTTTTATAGTCAAAGGTTTGTGCAAAATGTGTAGCGAGAATACGAGAACTCCGTTAAAACGCATACAACTCATAACTACGTTTTCACTACAATCAAATCACTATGTTTTAGGTGATATACTTCGAGTTATTTCTACGATGTTATGTTTTGCGTGATTTAGTGTTCGAATTTCGAAATCGAGTTGTGCTTTTAATCGCCATAGCAAAGTAGTGTTGCACAGATAACTTTAGACATGTTTTGAAGATAAACGGAGGTTATTGCAAGTGTTTTTGTTTATTTGAAAAATATGTAGAAGAGCTCTGTAAACCACTTCGGAACATTTCCTCTTCTTAAGGTTTCCACGCATTCTCTCAGCAACTTGACTTTTTAAAAGTCTGAACATTGTGCATCATAAGACCACCATAGTTTATGTGCCAAAGTTTCAATCATACTTTATAAGCCTGATGAGAGGATACTTTCTGTTTCATAAAGATGTATTTTAATTTGGCATTAAGTTGCCAGCCAGGCTGCTAGATGGCTAACAAGTCCATTTCAAAGTCACTATGAAGGGATACACAAAATATAATGAAATTAACAAGCTGTCATCGTATTCAAATTTAAAGACTGACCTTTCCACACTAAGACACTCCGAAAAAAAAAGGTACAACACCCCAAAAATAAATCCCAAATAATAAAAAGTCTGTTACTTCTAAATGTTGGGGGTGGGTGTTAGATTTAAAAGATTTTTGAAACAAATACTCACTCATAATTGTTATTGACTGGAAGACTTTTCGAATGAAAAGAGGATTTAATGAATGAATAAATGACCGTGTCTACTACCATTTTTATTTTTTATGGAGATTAGTTGTGGTTTTCTTTTACAAAAACTTCATAATGAAATAAAAAAATTTATTAAAAAAAAAAATAAATAATTTTCTAAATAAAGTGGCCACTTGAACATTTGTAGACACCATTCCTCTAGTTTTTTACAAAACAAGAAAATAAAAAACGTTTTCATCTCTTTTCGTTTTATTAATAAAAAAAGGCATCTGAAGACAAGCAGAGACCCTTAGAAATAAATATCTTTTATAAACATAAAAATGCAAATACGAGTATACAACGCATTTGAAAGAAAACGAGAACAAGAAAAGGTAACGAAAAAGTCATAGCGGTCGTCCGTAGTTGACTGTCAGTTGGTACAGGTCGGTCAATGAATTAAAATATAAAAAACACATACATATGTATGTACGTTTATATATAAAATTAAATTGAATAAATAAAAAATTTTTCGTTTTACCATTTCCATTTCATTTTATCAAAAAATAAAAAAGTTTAAAGAACAATTTTATGAAATGCAAGTTTTGAATTAAAAACAAAATTTTATTTTGATATTGACTTACAGTCTTAGACTACATTTACTGGGGTAGAGTAAGTGTCAGTCTGGGGAGTAACTACAGTCAGTTTTGGAATGAGTGTTAGGGTCACAGTCAGACAGGCATTTTAAAATGAAACTGAAAAAAGAAAAAAAACATTTTAAGTTTGAAGCACCATTAGTTTTAAGGGTCTACGTAAATATTATGACCAACCGTTCTACTATACATCAGAGTTTATGAAAATATCTAATTGAGGTTTTATATCTATTTTCTTTTTATATCTATTTTTTTTTTAAATGTAAGTTTTGAAATTTAAATGAAATTGAAAAAAGGAAATTAAAGAAAAAAAAATTGTGTAATAAAAAAAATATAGAAAATTTAATATATGAGGACTGTTAAATAGTTTTTTTCGACATTTAATACTCGTATTTTAAAAGCATTAACATTTAATGCCATAGTGCGTAAATATACTGGACCACTCTCCATTTGAAAGCAGGCAACTAAGCTTTAGCCATTAAAATAGAGAGATAATATTGCATCAAATTGTTGAGTCACAGTATTTTTAACAAAACTTCTTCAATTTCTTGACTAATTCTTATGAAATCCGTAGATCAGTTAATATACGCAAAAATGAAATGATGGCAGACGATTTCTAAATTTGGTTTAAATAACTTCGTAGTCACACAAGCCATCACCTAAAAGTTGAGGGAATCCGATAAGTAAACATGTCAGTTCACGTACAAACTAAATACATACTGACTTTTTATATTTTGAAAACACTAACATCATACTGCATGCTGCACAAAAACTCAAACGACCTAGATTCAAAACCCAGCAACGGTTTAAAATGAAAAAGTTAATTGGCGGTGTTTTCAAAATTATAATTTAAAAATAACCACTCCCTGGCATTCCATTCTATTCCACCTTAAGCTATGACAACACCAACAACAACAACAAAAAATAACAAATAATCACGAGAAAGCGCCACATATTGGGAGTAGAAGATAACAGATAAATCTACTTAGCGAAGGCACTCACCACAATCAACATGCAACGATGGAGCAATTGCTGTTGATCATACAACATATGTACTGTCCTTTACAAAAATTCCAATGCAATACTCCCCTGAGTATTAATTTGGTTTAAATAGGTTAAAAGGTAATACAAATCATCAGTCAAAAACGGCGCGATATAGAACAACTGTATATATCAATTTTTTATTTTGGAAATGGTAATATAAGAAAATTTTAAATTTGGTTCAACTAAACTTATGACTAATACAAATTGTAAGCTAAAATGAGAACGGAATTGGGCAATTGGACATGGTACCTTCTGTACAAAGTAAATATTGTCTTTTCTATATTATGAGAACGATAATATTGAAAGTTTTAAAGTTTAAGACAAGCAAGTTCTGTGCCAATACACACGCTTCATATTCAAAAGGAGTCAAACGATCTGATGACATTCTCTAAAACTTCTCTAGTAAGAATTCTACAATTCTGCATAAGAATTTTCTTATTTTCATAATTTTTTTTATGTGATGTATGCTCCTGGACGAGTATCGTCATATACATACATCTAATCAACCTTCTTTGAAAAGCTTGTACTGCTTGTAATTAATTCATAGTACAAGCACCATATGTACAAGCACCATATATCACTCTCAAGATTTCAAGTGATTTTCAGCACTTACATAAAATTCGATCCAAATTCCTTTGATTCAGTACTTCGCCGAACAAGCTAAGCACGTCTAACAGTTATGGCTCCTATAAACAAACTAAACAGAAACAAACGCAAATAAGAACATATGTTAGAGGCAAGTGTACATACATACATAATTAGCCATTACAACCCTGTGTCAGGATTACAGCCTAGCTTCTCGCAGCACTCATGTTGTGTGTGTTAATTTTTATTCATGAGTTCCGGGACCTATAATTTAAAGTCAACTCCGAACGACAGATTTGAGAAGCTTTTTCATGGCAATCAATTACACCCAGAACTTTTGCCAGAAAACTGCTGAGAGTTGGTCGCCGAAAAAAATAATTTTTTCATATTTTTTTTTTTCAAAATGTCAGAGCACAGTGGGTTAGAATAGCGTGTTTTCTTGGATCAAATCAGGGAAGCTATGTTCGGATAATTTTTCTTTATATTTCAGTTAATACCATTTAAATAAGTAAAACAAAATGTTTTCTTAGTATATTTCAGTAGAATTTTATTAAATAATGCCAAATATCAGTGTAGGTATATAGCGCAAGGAGTACAGTATGAGAATTTAAACACTACATTTTATAAATCTTAAAGTTAATCATCAACATCATTATCACCATCATCATTATCATCAGCATCGTTATCATCATAATCATTATCATCGTTATCATCATCATCATTATCATCATCATCAGCAGCATCAGCAACTTCAACATCACTGAAATAGTTCTTGTTGGGAGCTGCAGGATCAATTAAATCAATTTTCTCTTCTGTCAAGCTTTGAACCTTCTTTGTAGTCAATTTTTTGCATTCTGGAAATAATTGGGTCAGAGGTCATCAAAAACAAATTAGAAATGTCTTGGTTTGATTTTTCGCGACTGCACTGTCGTGAATGGAACTCCCTATATTTTTTAAAATCTTTATTTCGCGCTTCTTGCGCTTCTTCTGATAACTGCCCAATATGTAAAATGGTATTTGACACAATTTCAGGACCGTGAATAAAATACTTGTGCAAAGTGTGGGGCATATTGTACCAAGGATACCTTTCAACAAAAAGTAGTCCTGTATTGTGTGCATAAGACGTGCAAAATCCATTAAAAAAATCGAATCCAGCCATGAAGAATGGAAAGGCCAAATCTTAAGTTGTCTACATGTATAGGTCTTTCGATCAGTAAAAAAAGTAACATGAAAAACAACAAAACCCAACACACAACAACAGCACCAGTCGCGAGATCAATGTGATATT
Source organism: Metopia argyrocephala (assembly GCA_963576795.1). Classification (NCBI taxonomy): domain Eukaryota; kingdom Metazoa; phylum Arthropoda; class Insecta; order Diptera; family Sarcophagidae; genus Metopia; species Metopia argyrocephala. The sequence goes on along the minus strand of CAUYWT010000053.1, from coordinate 26,149 downwards.
TAGCTATTTGACTGCTGCAACACTTGCATTAAACAATGCATAACTTCTAAAAGGCACAAAAAGGCAGCGTAAAATTTTGCAATATAATAGAGAATTATGTCCTCTTTAATATAACCTAAAAATTATGACACAAATGCGGACAAATAATAACTATATGTCCATTTAAAATATAAAAATGCTAATTTTTTTTGGCACTTCCAATATAAATAACTAAATCTAAAACACTTCCACACACAATTTGATACACAAGTGCTACCGAAGTATTTCTAAATTACCTGAACTTTATGGTTCCATTGAAAAATTGTTAACTTTTGCAATACTTTTAAAAATAAATAAAATTTTCCACGGAAAAGTTTTCACTTTTTTTTAGCTTTTTTTGCACAAAAATTTTTATAAAGTTTGACTTTGAAGTTTCACTAGAAAAAACACCAGAGCACTTATGACATTTATTTTAACGACAAGTGATGTAGAATTTTGTATACTCTAACCGGGTACAAAAAATTTTGACGATACTTAAAAATTTTTTTTTTAATTAATCCAAGAAAACAGGCTATTCTAACCCTGTGTGCGTCGCTATCGTCTTAGTAGGCCAACACACTAACCACTAGACCACGGCGACTACTAGAGATAAGTGTGCAACAATAAAAATAATCGATAATTGAATGCATGTAGACCGAAAATTTTCAAAATTTTTCTTTTCTTTGTACATAACCTTGTACATCATCAATCAAAAATTGGGCGATGTTTAATTTCTGGAAATGGCTCAGTTCATTATTACATTATATATAAAAAACTTACAAATAGGGTGGTGAGGCCCACCAGGGTATAATTAGTTTGAATATAAAACTATCTGCTTGACCGTTAGCGTTCAAGATGGTTTCAAGCTATCCATTACAACACTAACCAAAACAAAAACTATCAAACAGTATATGGGCAATTTCAAAAATTTTCGACATTTTGATATTTTTTTTTCGAAATTTTTTTTTTGGATGACACGAATGACGCTTTGGTCACGTGAAGATTGATATTTTAGCATACCAAAACAGTTCGCGTTAATCATTTATTGCAAACGGCGCGAAAGTTATGGAGGTTTTAAGTTAAAATCTCTTTAAAAAATTTAAAGTTAAATTTATTGGTTTATTTTAATAAATGTTGTATGGATGCATGATGCAAACATTTCAAATTCATCAGTGCAGTCAAAATTCATCAATGCACTGATAAAAATACATAAAAAATATCAATTAAAATTAAAATTTCTTAACATTAAAAAAGGCGAATTTTTGCAAAAATGTGAGTGTTTCACCGATTGTTATAATACGTGTTTATATAACGCATAACTAATTTACAGAAAAACAATGTTTTAACTTGCAAATTTAAAAAATAAAAAAAATTATATAAGAATTATTTTTGAGGTTAGGATTTTTTTTTTTTGATCTGTAAAATTTAAAATCATGAAAATTTTTTAATGCCTATTCGGTTTTATTATCAAGCTTAAAAAAACCTATCATTTGCTGTTAATCGCGGCGGAAACTATACATAACTGCAGATGTCACAAAGCAAAATGTGTTTGAAGAAAAATGCCATTGTACCCTCTAAATATGGACCGAATTCAACCGTATTTATATATGATCTTTAGTTCACCGCCGCACTTCATTTCCAATACTTTACATTGATTTTAAACCACGGATTAATTAAAAAAAACGCGAAACAAAATCATGAAATTTCGCAAAATTTTTATTTTCTTTATAAAATTTTTGCGTTTCAAAATATTTTAACGCCTTCTTGACGTTGAGGTGCCATTTACTAAGAAGTTTAGATCACGCAATACATAAACCAGTTTTAAATAAGATTGCAAATGTCAGGCGCGAAAAACTGTCATTTTTGAAAAATTTACGCCAATTCTATAAAAGTTTGAGGTCATCGTTCTCAGCAACTAGCAGCCTGACATCGACGTGATATGGCGCAAATTTTAGCAAATTATACCATCTTTTAAATACTGTTGACGAAATGCAATTTTCTTGAACGGCGCAAAAACGCTATAGAAAAACTGCGAAAATTGAAAAATCGGAAAATTTTGGTTTCAAAAATGAACCGCTGTACAACTTTTTCCCAAATAGTAGTATGGGCATAACTTTTATAGTGTAAATATCTACTAAGTCTAGTGACTTTATTTTATATCAGTGGGCATCGGAAGTTTAAAACTAAAAGTAGAAAAGTGATGAAATATGAAAAAACTCTTGTAAATTTCAAGCCTGTTTTTGAGTTTTTCAATATTTGAGTGCCCATAACTTTTAGAGATAAAGAGCTGATGGTCTGAAATTTTGAATTTCCCAGTTTTCTAGTGTGGCCTACCATTCCCTTTTGACCGTTTTGGTCAATTCGAAAAACTGGAGAAATAATAAGCATCTGAACTCAGTTTCAACAAATGTTGAAAATTTTTGAAATTGCCCATATACAAAAAGAAGAATAAAATTTTCAAACAAATAGTCTTTATTATTATAAACGCAAGCACTCAGAGGACGGCCTCTACTCATGAAGTTCTGGTCTAGGAAAATATGTTATGGGAAGGAGGAAAGAGGAGTAGTGTTTGTGGACATTTGATTTAAGCGTATTAACATCGTAATTATTAGGAAAAGACTAACGCGTGAAGATTGTTCCATAAACGAACAGTTCGACTAAGAAACGAATTTTCTCTACAATGCATTGTACGATTCACTGGACAATCAACTGCGAAAGGATGAGTTTTGAGAGAGGTACGGGTGGTCCATAAGAATATGATGGCCACAATGTATTTCTCTAATTTACTTACAGACATGAAGTTTCTCAGCCAAACTCATACGCATTTCGTACTGTGTCCCTATAAGTCTTCTGCGACAACTCACACAATAATTTAACTAAAAAAAAAGACTCCGAGAAAGTTCCAGTCATTCCGCTCACTATGCTTGAGGCGCTCCAATCTATAAAACAACTAATAACTTACAAAGAATGTTAAGCGAATAGGCGATTTCAAACCCATAAAATAGCCAAAGAAAATGGGTAAAGTTGTTTCTAAATCGCTTGATTTTTCTTTAATGAAATAGATTTAATATTTAAAAATCAATTTTATCTCACAGTGTATGTGATATACTTTAATAGATTTTATGGTTCCTGTCGATTTTTAAAATAAATAAGTTTAATAACATTTCAAGATAGACTTCCTTTATTCATTGTATTTATACGCTTATTGCCTTGATGTCTGAGCTCAATACAAAAGGCCGACCATGATAGATACACTCACTGTTAACATGTGAACAGCGAAAATCCAAACCAAAAAGTATTTGAACATACTGTCAGCAAGCTGTCAATCTATTTATTGTGGATGTGAATTTTATTTTTTATTTATTTTTTCTTTCTCTCTCCCTCTGTCTCTCTTTTTTTAGTTTAGACTATATATTCGTATAGAGTTCTTATATGAAAATCAAGCCAATCACTATTGTAATCAGATGAAAGGACGGGAAAGGCTGGATGACTGGCTGGTGGGTTATTCTACGCTGACATTAAGGCTGGAAAATAGTGAAGCGGCAGGAAAAGTATGGCATGAGATGTTTAAACAATAAGAATAACTGGAATTGCGCTAAACAAGTAGCCAAAGGTAGGCATGCCTAGACGTTGTGCAAAAGATCATGTACGCGTACTGTGGTTTGTTTGTTTGCTCGTCTGTTTGTTTTGGTCTGCAAGTGCGATCAACTGCTAGCTGCCTAAGCGTAGCAGTTGTGGTACGAGTAGTAGTGTATGACACAATTGCAATAAAAATCCAAAAGAAAAATAAAACGTTTTCTGGCGGTTTATAATTAGCAAAATGGCCAAGAAGCAGCAGAAGCAGAAGAAGAAGTTAAAAGTCTAACTCTTACGAAATCATTATATTACTATGTATAGCAGCACCCATCACACAGCACCCTGCATCAGCAGTAACATATACGCACGTATTTTTATTACGTTTTGTTATTCTTTTCAACATTTTGTAGCAACAACATTTCATCTATTCATCTGTCTATTTAAAAATGTTAACATTGAAATGCCATTTTTTTTCTCAAAAAGTTTTTAAGCCTGAATTTAAAGAAAAGAAGCACATCAAACGCATATTCAAAGATCATGGCTAAAACCACAAAGATTTTCATCTTTTCTTAAATTTTATATATGAGAACTACTGTTTTGTATTCCATTTTTTTTTTGTAGAAAGAAAGAAAGACAGATTACAACCAAAGTTATAAAAAAGTACTAAAAACAACAACAGCTCAAAATAATTGCAGATTACAGCGTGTAGGATTTTAAAAGTTTTCCTTTTTTTTTAAAAATTCTTCATGTTTGTCAGTGAAAATTTTGTATTTCACCAACTTCGTCGATATAATGAATTAGAAACAAGCCAGAAAGAATAAAAGAAATGAAAGCAAACTACGCTGCATAACTTTCCAAGTTGAGTAAAGAGTTTGCTTTATGAACGAACACTCGTCGTATGGCAAAAATACTGCTGGTACCTGCTCTATTATTACGAGTACAGACCTTGATTTTTTACAACGATAAAAATACAAAAATTTTCTTTCTGGTTTTGATCACTGCTATGGCATCATCTAACAAATACAATAAAAATTAAAATCATTAAAATTGTGTACAAAAAAAAAAAAGCAAAAGGAAAAAAAATGTGTAGAAGAAGAAAACGTTTTTCTTTTTTTTTGTTTTTTGGTTACTGCAACTAAACTATGCAACCAACAACATCAACAGGTTGAATTTTTTTTCTCTTTTTTGTTTATATGTACGAATATGTATCTTAAGGTTATCATCAAAATGCAAAAACAGTTATCTCTGCTTATCTTTGATGGCAAAATTTTTTGTATTTTGTTTTGTTGTTATTTTTGTTTTTCTTTTTTTGTTTTTCTGCTGAAATTGTAAATCATCATAATTGCTGATCTGAAAATATCAGCCTATAGTATTAAAATGACATGATGAACTTATTATGTGACTGGTTTCAAGTATAGGTTTCGTTTTTCTTTTACCTCTACCTCTTATACTCACTATACGAGTACCACCACCATAAAATTCTTCTTTAATTTCTTGTGGTTTAAGTTTAAAAATCATTATAAAATATGTTTTTCATATTTTATTTCTTTTTCTTTTTTGTATATCATTGGGTAACTTTAATTCCACTAATCAAGTAATATTTTTTGTGTTTTCTTTAAGTTAAGCAATAAATTCCTAATTGCCTGCAGGAGGAGGAGACGTGCGATCAACCAAGAACAACAGTACAAGCAGTCATAACCAACCCAGTAATTTTGTTCACTATCCAGCCAGCCAGCATTTCAATCCGCTCGTAGTTCTTACAAAACTTTTAGCCAAGTTTGTCTTCTTATTTATACTTTTTGTTTTTGTTGTTGTTTGTTAATTTTTTTATTTTTTTTTTGCTGTAGTCATGTTTTTGCACGTTTATTTGTGTCGCAGTATTATGTTCCTTTCAAGATTGTTTTTTGGTTTTCCTCTGTTTTTTTAAGGGGATCTTGTATTCTATTACAGAAACCCATTATGCTCAGGAAGACAATTAATTGTGCTCCTAGATATGTTATAACGTGACCAGAATTATTTTTGTAATAATTAAAAAAAAAACAAGAATTTAAATGAGTAGAAAAGCTTAAAGGCCTCACTGAAATGAGGAAATTTCACTTTCAAATGCAGCACTTTTTATACTTCCTCATATATTTATGACGGTTTTGATACGAGAAGCTAGGTTGTAATCCTGAAACAGGGTTGTAATGGCCAGTTGTGTATGTATGTATGCCTGTATGTTATGACACTAAAAAGTACCATTCTCAGCAACAACCCTTAACCATTTTGATAATTAAGGCATTATGTTGTCTAGATACAACTTCTAGACTATTTGAGGCAAAAATGAATTCAGTAGCGTTTTGCAGAAGAGACAACGTCTATAATCACTCTTATAGCGCGGTCCCTGTGAAAGCCAGTTATGAAACATCAGAATAATTTCTGATTTATATGTACGTTAGAGAGCTCGCATAGAAACTCAAACGACCGAGGTTAAAATTCCAGCAAAATAGAAAAATTAAAAATAAATTTGCTGTTTTTCGAAAATGATAATTTAAATATAAGAGGTTCCTTCCGCCCCACAGTGGGATTCGTTCATACAATGTTTGGTAAAAAATATAAGGAGTGCTCGTAGAATGTTGAAATTTTGCTTTGAGCCTTTGGTTAGCTCAATTAAGAAAAATATAAAGTTTCATCAAAATTGGCCACGCCTACTACCCACCATCCATTGAACCCAAAATTTTTTTTTTTGGCCCAAAGTTTGTGAAATTTTTCTTTGAGCCTTTCGTCAGGTCAATTAAGAAAAATATAAAGTTTCATCAAAATTAGATACGCCCACTACACACCACCCATAGAACCAAAAATTTATTTTTGGCCCAAAGTTTTTGAAATCTGTCACAGAGCCTGTATTACCTTAATTTACGTCTACACTTAATGCCCATATAACCCATATCATATTTTTTTCCAGAACTTTTTGTTTTTTTACCAAAACTTATTAAATTTTAATTTTAATTTTTCAATTTTTTAATTAAAAATTTCATGAATTTGGAGATAAATTTTATCATTTTATAAAGATTACACTATGCAACAAATGAAGACTTTTGGAAAAAAGCACGAGCTCCACTGTATAGATTCGATTGTAATACCAAGACTTAGTAAAACCCAGTACTCGGTTTGGCCAGATTGACTACCAATTTTATTATTGACTTCAAAAGATTTTGAAAATCACTGCATCACTGGATAACTTTGTTCGGAAATTATGTAGTAAAGACTCTACTGAACAAATTTAAAAATATTTTTTGTGCAAAAAAAATTATTTTTTCTTGCACTTTTTTGCAAAAATGTACAAAAAAATTTGTACTTGTTTTTATTTTTTTCAGCATAACTTACAAGGACTCGTAATTTTTCACTAACAATATATGACAATATTGTAAATTTGAGCAACTTTTGTGAACATATTAAAACAATCTGAACGTCTAGGCATCCAAAATGGCTTACAAAGACCAATTTGTAACCTAAAAATGTTATTTTTACACTATTCTTTTTAATAATTTTTTTTTTATTTTTTTTTTAATTTAATTTAAGTACAATCGAACCCATACAGTGGAGTTCGTGCATTTTTTTGCTGTTGCACTGTTACTAATTATTTAAAATTTTTTTTAGTTGATGGTATGGAGTCTCACCTGTCATTTTATTATACTAAAGCACTTAGCACAACCTTTTTTTTCTTCCTAATAAGTTTGCAATCACGACACATAATAGAACAAACTTTATTCTATTATATTTTTTAAACCGTATGAGCGAACTTTATATATATTTTTTTCAAAATACGCATAAAAGTCTTTACTTAAAAAAATCACTATTTAAATCTGAGCAATAAATTTATCTTACGAACAAACGTTATAGAAGTGCGTAAACAGTTTTCAATATTTTGGACTAAAATTTACATGTGACTTTACTTCATTATTTTAAAGACAAATAAACGTTTTTTTTTGGGATAAAATTTATTGATTCTTCATGCTGAATCTTTTTGTCGAAAAAATTACTTATTGTAAAAAAAAATCCCACTATGAGCCCTAACCTCCCCCGCCCCCTCCAGAAATCCATATTCAAGAAACTGCTCCCTGATATTTTCAGTCTATTCCACCAAGAAACGAAATAACAGGAGTACAGCGCCAACTTCTGGGAAGATAACAGCCAACCTACTTAGTGAAGACGCTCACCACTCATATTCAACATTCACCTACAGACAGAGTGAAGGTATAACACTGACCTTTGAGTGATCAAATTGACGGTAACTTGTCCCATTGATATAAGGCGCTTGACATCTTAACATCTATTTATATCTATATATCCAAAATTCGAATACATGCACTGCATTTAGTAGGGGTTTACCTCTGAGTATTCGTCTTAAAAAAAAATTGCACCAACTACTGGAAAGTAGTAGACAAAACTAAGCAAGTATCGTAACCTAACAACAACTTAGCAAAGAAACTCACCACTTCGCAATTGTATATATAATTAACATCTATCGGCAATTGCTGCTGATCATTTGAAGGGTGAAGCTATAAATAACACTGGTCTTGGAGTGATCAACTGACAGCAACTTTTCTAAAAAAAAAACACTATCTATCTATTTTATATCTTCAACAGTAGATACAATAAAATGGCATAGCTCGAGTAGGGGTTTACTCCTCTGAGTCTTAGTCTAAGTAAAAAAGAACATTTTTTGCTCTCAGCAAACCGAAAAAAGTGTCCATTTAATAGAAACAAGTCAACGTAAAAGAAAATAAAAATTTATTACAAAAAACTTGCTTATTAGTTGGTCACATCAAGTATTCAATTTAAAATTGTACTATTCGTCGCGTATACGAGTACACACACATACATATAATTTTTGTAATGTAAGGTGCCAGGCCTACATAAATTGCAAAGTGAGAGTGTTTTTTGATTCTCTGGCAGCAAGTGAACAGAACTTGTGTTCATTGAAGTTTTCTTTTTAAAGTATAGGCATGAATCTATTATAACAGATAGAGACAGCAATGCCTTAAGGGCCTTAATAAAACGTTTCAAGAATTTTTGTTTTACTTGGTGGCTAAAGGTAAACTAAACGAAAATCTTAACTAAAGTTGCCATTTGCCATTGCTTTTGAATAAAAATGAAGAAAAAGATAAAATTATTTGAAAATAAGAAACTTTAAAAATCATTTAATTTTTATTTGTTATTCATCCAAAATAAAAAAAGTTTCTTAAACACAGCGACCTCTTTTGTATTTTCAATTCAAATGTAAGATTGAAAAAAAAATATTTTTTTTTATTTCACTGGGCGATACGTTTGGCCTTTTTTGGATAACGCAAACACAAAATTAGCGACCTACCTGGTTGATGGTAATAAAACAAAACAACAAAAAAAAAAAAACAAAAAAAATATAATGTTTTTGGTTAAATTAAAAAATAAATTCTGCATCTGTAACATTAAAAATGGAAAAAAAATCAACACAAATCTTGTAAATACAATCATAAGGCAGCAGCAGCAACAATAAAAACCTAACTCAACCTCTTAGGCCAGGCTAAGGCAAGTTGTTTCAACAAAAATTGGTGCAAAAGATGAAGCACAACAGCAGCAACCTGTAAACAATGGCTGTAGAAAATTAAAATAAAAACAAATGTGCAATCCCAGCCAATTCAGGCAATTCGGGCAATATGAAATTTATAACAGACTCTAAACCTCGATTCATTGCCCATCTTATGTTTTATGTACAATTCGATACTGCAACTACAACGGCTATATTATTATCGTTGTAACAACAGTAACAGTACATAGAAACAATACCAACCAACCGTATAGTTACGTATCATCATCATTGGCAATTACTTACTTTGTTACAAATAAAATCTTATGAACCATTGAACAGTCAGTTTGCTCATTATTGTGGTTGTTTTTTTTTATTTTTTGATTTTTATTTTCATAATTTTTATTATTACTGGTATTTTTGTTTTGTTTTGGCTTGAATACTCTTCAAACTTATTCGCTAGTATTCGTAAACGTTACGGGTTTACCTTGGCAGACTTATTTTTTAAAGCTGCTTCAGTGCTGATGCACAAGTTTTTATTTCAAAGCATTATTTGCTGCTGTTTCAATTTTTATTGTTATTTCAGCCGTATTGAGAATTTGATTGTCTGGCATTTTGTTGTTATTACAAGTGGACTTTTTAAATTTCGTGTGACAATGCAGGTGTTGTTTTATTATTATTGGCGACAAAAAAACAAACAGAAAAATATATGAAAACAATCAAAAATTAACAATAAATATAATTAATTTTGTTGTTGCCATTAAATTGTTCATTAAAATAAACAAAGAAAAATTGCACATAATCGAGTGTTTAGTTAAATTATTAGAGTAGTGGTTTGTCGTGAATAGAATGCATACAACAAAACAACAATAAATGAATTGAAAATCAGCATTTAAAAAAAAAATTTCAATAAAAACAGTTTCATAATAATCTTTTTGTTGTTGAAAATACTTTACAATAAAACTAATTAAAGCGATTTTTCAAAGAATTATAAAATAAATTAAAAAAAAATAATTGTTTTAACATTATTGCTGCAATATTTCGGGAAAATTAAAAAAAATTAAAACAAATTTAGAAAGACTGTAACACAAAATTTTCTAGCAAAAACTTTGCCTTCAAATTGTGGAAGCATTGCCAAGTTAAGCGCTATTCAGTAAATGTTTGAGAAAATTATTGTTGATTGCCCTACCATCACATATAGTTCTAAAGGCGGCTGCTCATTTAACACTATTAGTTCATGCTGCATTTGTTTTGGAATTGAATATATAAAATGTAAATGTAAGCGTTTTGTCAGGAACAATGTGATTGCAGTTTAATATTCTTTAGGAGGTCATTATTTAGAACTGGTTGAATCATTCATCGATCTTGGTGTCTTAAATTAAATCTTAAATTAAATGCTTGTAGCCATATCACTTCAGGTGTAAACAAAACAACAATCATATATGGGCCGGTGATTCAAAGTTTATGTCCTGGGGTTCCGAAGTTCGACCCCCAGAAGGAGTGTGATCAATTTTTTTATTTAATTTTTTGTTTCGTCAGAAACGCTTTACTTAGATCAAAGTTAACTGCATTGAATATTTTTGGTAATTAAAGAAGAAATGATGTCCGTCAAAGTTTATTTTGGAGCTTCTGCACAGTGTACAGGAAAGACGAAGGCGCTTCTCGGCGACGGTAGGGTATACAACTCTATCGATTCGTTGGCGCATCGGCGCAATGTGGAGTGTGTTTCATTGTTCTATAGGTACTAACATGGGAGGTGTTCTGATGCAATAAAGGACTTGATTCCGAATAATAGCATATTTTGCGCACTACTCGTGCACAAACTTTTGTGGTTGGTTGTCTAGTAAATAGCACAATGCATTATAGAGAGAATTCGTTCTTTAGCTGCACTGCTCGGCTATAAAATAGTCTTCCATCGAATAGCTTTCCTGCCAATTACGATATCAGGAAGCTTAAATCAAACTAACTATCTTAACTACTGACTCCTTCCTCCTTCCCATAACATATTTTCCTAGACCAGCACATTGTACTGCTTGAGTAAGGGTCATCCCTTAATGTTAATAAGACTATGCCACTTACACATACATACATAATTGACCATAATTGACCATACGGCCTAGTTGTCCGAACGACAGATTTGAGAAGCTTTTTCATGGCAATCAGTTACTCTCAGAGCTTTTGCCAGAAGACTGCTGAGAGGTAGTCACCAAAAGAAATAATTTTTTCTTATTCTCTTTTTTTTAAGTGTTTTGGAAAAATGCACGGGCTCAACACAACACTCAACACTCTATTGTACTTGGTCACTTTGACTACCAATGTTTTTTTTAATTTAAAAGATTTTGAAATCAATGCCCCAATAAAAAAAAAGAGTTCCCAGTTTTTGGCCAACAGCTAACTCCAACTTAAAGATATTGCTTGAGAATTGCTAAAAATCATTTTTTTTTTAAATTTGACGTGATAGAGACATTTCCGCCTAACCTTGTCTATTGACCACATATATCGCATCCTATTTCAGCAGAACGATCTGTGTTATAATGTCGCACTATTGAGAACCAGTAACAATTGCTGCTTGACCAGTCTCAATTTTTAAAAAAGTATAGTCCAATTAGTAGTCGCCGTGGTCTAGTGGTTAGTGTGTTGGCTTACTAAGACATGGGCTCTGGGTTCGACTCCAGGCTCCGACATCTTCAAAAAAAGAAATATGAAAAAATATTTCTTTCGGCGACTACCTCTCAGCAGTCTTCTGGCAAAAGCTCTGAGAGTAACTAATTGCCATGAACAAGCTTCTCAAGTCTGTCGTTCGGAGTCGACATTAAACTGTAGATCCCGGTACTCATGGATAAAAATTGACACACACAACATGAGTGCTGCGAGAAGCTAGGCCGTAATCCTGACACAGGGTTGTAAAGGCCAGTTATGTACATATGTATGTATGTATGTATAGTCCAATTATGACTCTTGTTCAAAATTCCCAAATAAAATTGGTGCATTTGTTGTCCGCCATTCACGCGTGGGTTTTCTAAATGGCAAACACGGCAATTTGGGCTATTAATGAAGCAACTGAGGTAAGAATGTGCTTCCTCGTTTTTAATAATTTTGATCAGAAAATAAATAGTAATTTCTTTATTCTACGAACTTTCTTCGCTGTTCATTGTCACTAGGCTTCAGTGTTTGTGATTGTTGTCCACAACGCCGAACTGATTTTTTCTGCATATTGCCTGGACACTGCCTCGATATGGAGTCTTTAGGTGCTTTCTTTAATGCGATGGGTATGTGTAGCGTCTTTTTAGAAAAATTCAATCTAAACACTCTCTGATTTTATCTTACTACTATCTGCTGTTAAAGAGTCCAAATTGTTTCAAGCAACTAGAAACACTTTTGTAGGTATAGCTTAGCTCTGGAATTACTTTTTATTAAGTTAAGAATACAAAGTTTTTAATTTTGAAATTTAATTACAAAAACCTGTATTTAAAATTTTAATTTCTATATCAAATATAAACTGCATTTTAAAACAGCTTTGTAAATATAACAATCAGCTGCTTATTCTCTTGAAAATGTGGCTCCAATTTAAGGGAAGATAATTAGGCGCCTTTATCAAAAGCAAATAAAATTCTTACAACTCTATTTAGAAGATGAAATATTTTCAAATCTTTTCAATATTTTACAAAATCATGAAGCTCAATTAGTAAATAATTTCATACTGAAAATTATTAAAAAGAATTTTAATTGACTTCCATCTTCAAGTTTTAATTAACGTTAAGCCTTTAAGATTTATTAGCATCGTTTTTACTTTTTGCAAAAAATAGGGAAAAAAATAAATATTTTTCTTAAATAAACTAGAAAACGAAGAGAAAAAGAAAAGATTCTGTTTAACTGCAACCCTTGAAACGTACAGAAAATAAACATACAGAAGAGTATTCGCAAAATGCAGTCTATGGTGGTAATTAACTTTAATAAATAAAATTCCAAAAATATATATAAAACTACTAATAAAAGGAAAAGGAAGAAATAAAATGATTCCATAGTAATAATAATAAATATTTTTAAGTACGACAAGCAGTTTATTTAATTGACATGAGCAAAAAAAAAAAAAAAAAATCAAAAGTATTGAATGAAACCCCAAGAAAAATAGGAGAAATGAAAATTGAGTTAGACAAACTTGGCCCTATGAAGATGATGGATCAAACCTTAAGTTGCCGGCCAACCAACAACAAACTCATAATCATAATAATTTTCCACGGTTACTTTCATTACCGCAATAAATCCAAATCAAAAACCAATAAAGAAACACTGTTGCTCTTAAATACTCGTATTGTGGTTGGCTGGCTACCTTTTTCCTTTTCCTTTTCTTTGTTAAAAGAATAAAACCGAAAATATGAAAAAAGACGAACTGAAATGCAACAGCAAATAACGTCTGCATATACCGGCTAGCCAGCCATGCAATAATCATGTAAGATTTTAGTTTTTTCTTATTTTGTGATATAAAAAATATTTCTGATGATGTTCAACACATGTTCGATATGTGTTTGTCTGTCTGTCTGTCCATACCAGCTATAATCTATATGCCGGAACATGCATTACAGTTTTTGTTTTTTTTTTCTCTTAAATATAGAAAATATTTAAAGAAAAAACCTCTTGATAAGAATAATGACGACGAGTGTAACACGCATTCTTTGTCTTACGTTTGATATAAAAATCATGCCACAGATAAACCATCAAGTCAAACTTCACCATTATATGTACATTGCCAAGTATTTAGTTTGATAGTAAAATAATAAAAAAATAAAAAAACGAAAATAATAATAATGATGATGAGCTAATGTCTGAGCTGTTGCAGCATGAAGTGGATCATTATTAAATCATTTGAAAATCGGGGGAAAAAACAGAAACACTGATTGATCCACAGAGAGAAAGAGAGGAAATCGAAAAAAGTGTTTTAGGCCGCTTTGAATTTGGATGTTGAAAAGATTGGTAAGCATGGCTTTTAAGGTGCAAAGTAAACAAAGAACTTGAATTTTGTTTAAAAGATTATATATTTCCATGCTTCCTACTACTAACATAGATATGTTTTTGTTACGGGGATGTTAACAAGTACACACAGACGTTCATATGAAACTCATCACGTTCCATCGTCATCTTCAAAAAGATCACGCATCTCCTTTGCGTAGATACAAAAAACTTAAACAAACACACAGGCGGACAGACAGACCTACAGATATGTAGAGGGTTAAACATACAAATGTATTATATAGAAACTTTTCATTTCTTGACTGATGCTACAAATGTGCAATTGCCTTGCTGTTGCAGAAATACACTACAAAAAAAAAACACTTTATTATTATATAACGAAAATTTTACTTTATTAGTTCTTTTTAGTTCAATGAGCTAGAGATATCTTTTAATGCCAAGGTTCAATGGCGATCGAGTTCATTAAACAAAAGTAATGAATGTGAAAATTCATTATTCAACCAACTGTTGTTAGAATTGAAGACTGTAAAAAACTTAGGCCCCGATTATCATTCGTAACACCTAAATGTTTTGTTGTATTGGCTTCAAATGGCTGCATTTAAAAAATAAATGTTTTAAGCGATAGTCACAATAACTATATGGTACAACACATAAGTATTGTAAATCATAATTTCAATTTTAAAAATTAAACATCAAATTTATAACTGTTGTGAACCATAATCGGGGCCCTAAATCAGCTACCAAAAAAGTTTAAATTGTTCTCTTTTCTAAATAAAGTAAGTCTGAAAATGCTAAAAGTACTGCACACATATGTAAAATGAACTAAAATGAACTATAAACTGCAGAACTAAAACAAATAGTTCTATTCTAATATTATGAATGATACTAGTGAAGGACAAAAGTACTTTCCCGCTCATCCACGCTGCCTTACCGAAGTTTGGTTGTTTTCGTAAAAGATCTAAACTTATTAAATTTAATACAAAGAGCGGTTTTGTTAGTATACACCAGTTCTTTTGGGTGTCTAGTATTTAATGGAATGAAACATGGAACATTTCAAAGCCATACTGAGTATTATTTCTAACTACTTACTATTCTCAGTCTACACTGGATTGCCCAATGTGGATCTTAAACATACTAAGGCGGTTTTTAGTCTATAATTTAAAAACAATAATAACATGATCAGGTCTACAACGACGGACATGACACTCCTGACGATTTGTTTATGGATGTAGCTTTAACGCAAACCCAGATGCAGATCAGAATAGATAGAAATTAAGTGTTTCCAATTGCTTGTTTTTGACACGTTAAGACGTTGATCAGTCCATAAATTGAGAGAAGTTGTACTGTAATCAAGTAAAGAAGGCCGGATCTGAAAGTATTGATGGATTTTATTACGAGTCATTGTGGTCTGAGAGCATATTTAAGGAGAATAGTAATCACAGACATAGATTTTTATAAATTTGCTATCTAATTGCTTCTCAATCATAAATATATAGGGTGGGTATCCCAAAATTAATGCAGGATATTAATGGTGGCTGGTGTACTATTCCTTCACGGACATCATTTCTTCTTTAATTAACAAATATATTCATTGCAGTTAACTTTGATCTAATTAAAGCGTTTCTAACGAAACAAAAATTAAATTATAAAAATATTGATCAGACCTTTACTGGGGCTCGAACTTCGGGCCTCCAGCACATTAAGAAAAGGGAACAGTTTTGCAGCTGAGAGTTAAGACGAAGTATGGAGAAATGGAGCTTTCTACGATACATCAACGTGTTTTGATTATTGAACAATATTTTAAAAATAAAGAATGTGTGACCCCCGCAGCTCGAATATTTTGTATAAAATATGGTTAGAATAATGTTTTGCACTTGTCAACTGTGAAAAGAATAACTGAAAAATTCAAAAATACTAGAACATAAGAAGGGGCTTAACACATCGGTTGTTCATAAGCAAGCCGTACAAAAGTCAATATCGAAGCATTGAGTAAAGTAGACAAGAATTGTAAATTAAAAATAAAGCTCTCTACAGAGTATATTCACAACAGATCTGTGTCTCAATGCCTACAACATTTAATTAACACAACAACTGACTCTAATGGCCATGAACAGCGAAGACATTTCATATATAGATTTCACATGCGCCTCGACTATTAATGTTTTGGAGCCGATGACACTACCTTACTTCTGTTAGAGTTCAGCATTATCAGCAATTAGTAAATTTTTTGCTTTAAAATAAAATTTTCTCTCAGTGTATAACTCTTTTAAAATCATCATATACAATCAATTGTATTTAGTAACTGTTCGTCTATTTAAACGGTTTTCTGTTGCTGCTTGATTATGATTGTGTTTTCAGTTTTTTTTTTTCTTTTCATTATTGGCTTAATTTGTTACGTGTTCTAGTAAATGAATATGTAGCAGAGAAAAACGATTTTCTACAACAACCTCTACTATTTGCTTGTATTTTAGCCAAAGAGATCATCTAATAAAGCTTTTTAAAAACTAAAACTCTTGATTAGTTTTTATAGATTAAGTATTAGGCAATCATTACTAAGCGTGATATTAGACAGATGAAGGATTTAACATTTAAACTGGTTACTTTTGCAATTGAAAATAATTTAGAAACAGTTTTTGCTAATACAAGCATGTTAAACTTGTACAAATTGAGTCAAATTTAAAGAAAATAATTAAATAACAGAACCTTAATACTTAAAAAATTTATTTAACATCCTCTTCATAAAAAAAAGAAAAATCAGAGCCAATCATGAATATGCTGATCGTCGTGTCCGGACGGCAGTTGAACTTAAGCGCCCAACCAGCGCCACCCAAAGCCGGTACCCTCCAATATCGGATAATTTTAAGACACACCGGTCAGAGGAGAGCCCATGGACATTGGGTTAACAATTCCATCACCACCACCACTACGTGTACTCCCCGAGAGGCCGCACCCAAACATCAGGCTGATTTGCCTCACTCCCTGGATGACAGGGAGCACAAGCAAACCGGGGACTTCCTCATGCATGTAGTACCAGATTAGGGCATCTCTGATCAGTCCTTGAGAGCGCCCAGAAAATGCCTGCCACGCACACTTACAGAGACAATATCAATACCACCAGGAACAAACTGTGTACTCTAAGCGGTCTCGGGTACAACAGCCCCCCTGGACTGATGCCAGCCAAGTATCCGATAGCACACGCGGCGCCATGCATCACCAACTACTCTCTGCCTATAGCGAACACCAGGCCACTCAGAGTTAGGTTGAACTCCATATGCTCCGGGAGTTTTGTGCCAGTGGCGTGAGTATCGCCAGCAGCGTTATGTCCCTACCCTCCCTGGGGGAATAAAGGAGGTACTAAAGTACTTAAACATTTAGCTATATTTCACAGTTCTAGACTTAGTCAGGGTTTCTATTGTATCTTCTCCAGTTTCGTCGCTTTCGCTAACTTCGAAATTATCGTCCAGTGCCAACTCCGACAATCCCCCCATCTGCTCTTCGATAATCACAATTGTCTAGTATGTGCTCTATTTTCTAGATTGCCTCGTCACAGAATCGGCACATATCACTCGAAGCTATTCCTATCCCATTTAAGTGTCTATTGAATCTTCACTGTCCGGTAAAAAGTTTCGCTTTTCTCAGATAATGCCTAGAGAACCCAATGCATGAAAATTTTCATATTATAGGTACCAAAAGTTTGGAAAGTTAAGGGCCAGACTGACCCAAGAAGAATAAGCATATCTCCCCTTCCAATTCCACAAAAAGCTTCTGGATCCATTAATAACATAGCTGCTCCTTTACTGTCAAATTAATCGGCCATTTCATTCCCCTGAATGTCGGCTTGCCAATGACCCAGAGTAGGATGACCTTATTGTTTCTGTTCAGCCGGTTCAGTTTCACCAGACAGTCCACACTAGGTTCGAGTCGATTTCATAAAAGCCAAGTGCTCGAATGACAGTCTGTCTATCAGTTATTTCGACCTGACTGCCAGATAGCGACCTAGGTCGTGAGAAAATAAAGTAAGGATATTTTTTTTATTTTTTATTTATCTTAGGGGAGTAGACCCCTACACATGCTGTGATACAATATAGTTTTTTTCTCTTTAACCTCCTTACGAATGTGACAAGCTGTTGTTAATTGATTTGGTCACTCAAAGACCAGTGTTATGGCTTCACACTTGAATGATCAACAGCAATTACCCCATCTGTCGTTCGACAACTGGTAGTGGGGAGCATCTTCGCTAAGTAGGTATGTAGCTGCTATATACTACGTCCCAGTAGTAGGTAAAGCTTTTCTCGCGATCAGGATTACAGCCTAGCTTGCTCTCAGCACTCATGTTGTGTGTGTAAAGTTTTATCCATGAGTACCGGGACCTACAGTTTAATGTCGACTCCGAACGACAGACTTGAGAAGCTTTTTCATGGCAATTAATTACTCTCAGAGCTTTTTTCCCAGAAGACTGCTGAGAGGTAGTCGCCGAAAGAAATATTTTTTTCATATTTCTTTTTTTTAAGATGTCGGAGCTGGCTGTCCGAACCCAGGGCTCATGTCTTAGTAAGCCAACACACTAACCACTAGACCACGGCGACTACATACAGTTACGACGATCAAAGGGTTTTTTAATGCCAATGCCGATGGTAGAATAGAGTTGCATTGTTTAACGGTTTCTTCAAGGAGGGATTTATTGGTGGGTAGGGAGTACCTCTTATTTGTAAACAAAATCTCAAATAACGGCAATTTTTTAACTTTGCTGGGATATGAACCAAAGCTGCACCCACCCTAATCAGGAGTAGTGAACTGTTACACTTCTCTGGTTTAAAAAAAAAAAAGTTTTCAATGGACTTTCAATAGCTACCAGACTAAGAAATTTTAAGATTTCCTGTGTAAATTTCTAGCACTGACTGATGAGAATTTCCTAAATTCGATTTACATTTGAATCCAATTGCTATTAAAAATAAAAAACTCTACTGTTTATAAGGTTTAATTTAATGTTGATTTCTCTTCTCACAAAATCTGGAATTACTTCTCTAGTTTTTAAGTTTTTTTTTATTTATTTGAGTTTAACATTAGTTGGCATTTTTTTGTAGGACATTGATCATTATAAAAATTGTCTGAAAAGAAGTCATTGGCAAAATTAACATATTTAAACTGCTTAAATTGCTGTAAAATGACCAAAGTAGTGGAAGCAAATATTGCATATCAATTTAAAGTTGAATTACTTTTTTACGAGCAATACTGGTAGATTTCTTTTGTTTTGTGTGCAATAACAACAGACAAACAAACAACAGGTTCGGCAATAGGAGCATAAGAAAAAAAGTAATTCTTATAACCGTTATAAACATAAGTATACACAGATTATTATGACTAACAATGCTACAATAGGTTGAATGCTAGCTTACTTACAAGCTGCAGCGAAGATTTTTCTTTTTTTTAATTTTACTGCCGCAGCCTTTGTGGATGATGATTACATGCGAAATGTAAATTGCAAATATGCATTACAAAGCAAAAGAATGAAAAATATATTGTCTTGCCATAAAATTGCAAGATGTCATGATAGTGAAGCATCATCTTTATTGCAACATTATAATCATTGACAACACATTTATATATCGTATTATTATTGTGCTGACTAACCATTTGTCTAAGAGTAAAACGTAACCAAATACATACATATTGGCCGTTGAGAAGTGTGGTCAGATAGACGACGTATTCAAAGTATGCTGTAGATGAAAAAAAAGAGTGGACGTTGAATAGCAGCTAGTTTTTGCAGTTCCATTTCTTTTTTTATTTAGATTTTTCATGTTGCACGTACAACATGTGTTTTGTTTTCTTTGTTGTTTTTTTTTCGGTTGTGCTTTTGGGAGGTAAAAGCTACACCCTCCCTCTTATACAGTTTATTGCCAGTGGGCAGTAATAACAGCTACCAACAATAAAGACAATAAAAAACAACAATAACTCTGGCTTGCAACATTTGCCAGAATAACTATACATATAACATAGATTTGTATTGTAGTATTAGTGCGTTTGTGTATAATTTTGTTCATACGAATTATTTACTTTCTTCGTATGGCTTTCATGAAGTGCTATTAAAAATGACCAGAACTGTAATTACATGATTCGTTTGTTTTTTTTTTCTCTCAATTTTTTTTTTTGCGTGCCACAGACATCAAGTGTTTATAAAAGATTTACAAACGAAATATACAAATAAAATAACAAAAAAAACAAAAACTAGCAAATATACAGAAATACATATATCGTCGTCCCGAAGTTATCTGGACGTATATCACAAAATCAAAAAAAATGAGTTACGACCATTTTTGAGGCTTAAATTATTAGATCTTTCGATGTGTTCAATCACCAGGACTTTATGTCTTAAATTTTTTGAGATATTTAAGAGCCATTTTGCCGTATATCCACGTTTGGTAAAAAATTTTATGTTATAATGACGTACGCGCCAATTTCGTGGATATACGGGCAAAAAATGTATGGAATTTTTCAAATAAAAAAATGTTGCGTTATTTTGACGTACGTACATAAATGAATATATTTAAAAGATTATTCATAAGAAAAAAGATAAAACGTAATAAGAAGTCATAAAGAATATATTTATTAACTTCACTTTATTGCTGTTACATTAAAATTAAAGGACTAAATTAATAAAAAACTAATTTTCATTTTTTAAAGGTAAATATAAATATAAAATAAATTTTCAATTCAAAATTTATTTCATAAAACTTTTATGAATCAAAAGTATGTTTTTAACCTTTATCTGCTCTTTGCGTCGAAAACGACGCATACCCAATACGATTTTTGAATTTTTATTGATATGGTTAGGTAAAAGTTCGTGAAATTTCCTGACTTTGTAGAACACATAAATGTGCATATTTAGACTTATTTTCGTTATTATACATTTTGTTTTTTTTTTATTGTATCTAAAAAGTTACGTTGCCTACCCTCATTGCGTCGTTTTCGACACATATGAGAAAGCGTATGTTTTTTGGCGGGTAACTTTGTTTTTTCACAAGTCATTGTGCTTTTTATAGGTGATAAAGTAAAGACAGAAATCCTGTAGTTAGTAGTAGTGTAGTCAGCCACAAAGTGGTAGGTTTTGAATTGAAAATCTTATCGATCTTCTGTCCGCCGTCATACGAACTGCATCTTGAAAGCGTATTTCTAAGGTATAAAAAATGCATTTGCCAAGCTAAGTATGGCGACGATTTCTTGCAAATTGATTCCAGTTTGTTGCCAGCTTCTATGGGTGTTTTGATATAACTACTCGTTATACATGAATGTTTGTATATTTTTTTAGATAAAAAATCAATCAAATGCTGATTTTTTCGATTCAGAGTATAGTCGTATTATATTAAGGGCAATTATGTCGAAAAACACTTTTGAAGATGTCAATGAAGTTATTCCATTGGATGATGATATTACCTTTGCACAAATCAACATTTGCATTCACAATCAATACAATACTTGTTTGATATATTGGTAGAAAATATGAGTGTACAATTTTACAAAATATATTGCATAACTCTAAAAAAGTTGAACCCGGGGATTAAAAAGTTGCCAACAATTATGAGTTATTATAACAAAACGACAATTTTAAATAGTTTTGTTACTTCCAATATAGACTGTATCGATAGGGTCGATAAGACGCTTTCTTGCTATAGTTGCAAGAGGCCGATATCTGTATTTACAAATATATTCCGGCATGGCTGCCATTGAATGCCTTAATTATTTTAAAAAATAATTCTAATTGCTAACCAATAATTATAATAAAAATGAATTTTCTAGGGGAACCGGGTTTATCCTTTGTATGAAAAATAGAACAGGAAAACTACGATCAAGTCCATTTGTAAATTTTATTGAATTGCCATTTTTATCATATGCACCGAAGAGATCAAAAAGCGTTCCTTCACAAATTAAAGAAACACAAAGGTGTTCAATATGTTTTGAAAGGAATTCTACTTCAAAAAATAACATGCATACTACTATTTGTTGCTTTTGTGCAAAAAGTGCATGTAAAAAACATATATTTATAACCAAAATATATGTGTTAAATGCACTGATAATAATTCACTCTAATATATAAAAAGCAATGTTTAATATTAAGCAATGTTTTAATATTAAGCAAATATAAATACTAGCAATTTTTAGTTTTCTAATCATGTGTGTTTCTCGTTTTCTACTAAAAAACCATAAGAAATATATTGTGCGTCGAAAACGACGCCAGGGTAGGCAATGTAATTTATTTTGAGGAGCAGATGAAGGTTAAATACATCATAGATAATTCTAGAATCAGTATCTTAAAATATGTTATAACATATGTAAATAGTTTTGAATAAAATTGAACATCATTATGTGGAAGATATGGGAAAAGGCTTTTAATATAATTTTTTTTATATTCAGAAATATTTATTTTTTGGACATGTACTGAGTTCCTTTTCAAACATTTCTTCTGATTTTGAAAAAAAACTCCTTTTCTCGCTTGTTTTTTTAAATTTGATAACTGAAATTCATCTTCACTTACAGATGCTTTATATTATAAGAAAATAAATTAAATTTATTATACTTAATTGTTTTAATTTAGTAAATGGAACGTTCTGAAAATTTAGTTAATGCGCAATAACTGAATAAATTTTGAAATCTGTAGGTAATATTTCAAATAATATTCAATTTAAACTTTTTGGAGTGGTAATTTTTGAATTTTATTATTAAATCTAAAGGACTGTGAATTTCTTTTAATTTTAGAAATCGATCAATTGCACTCGTAGACAGAGTCAATTTCTTGAATTTGGGAATGTCCCGGCTCTGAAAATATTTGAGTAATTGTTTTTGGATTATTATTTTTATATAAAATGCCCAAAACTAGCAGACAAAAATATTTTATTTTTAATTTTTTGGCACACCAAGAGTCCGCTCCAAAGAATGATATTCTTAATACGATCAAAATCCTTCAATATATTTTCCAAAAATTTTTATTATAGAACTATCGATATCATTACCAGAGCGACCATTCTGTGCTTTGTTCCAAAGTAACATTTTTTTCGTTTGATTCTGAGTACATACTCGTACTGTTGCTGTTATATTAAACTCTGAAAGCTTTCTTTATAATAAAAGATGGATGAAATTCCTTTAGGCAGATTAAAAGTGCTTTGTTATCGTAATTTATTTATTTAGTACTGTAGTAATAAATACTAAATGTAAGAATTTTGCTTACTTAAGTATGTCTCATATACGTCAAGATAATATCCGACAAAAAAACAATCCAAAATTTCTATCGGTGTTATTTTGACGTATTGCCAAAAAATAAAGAAAATGTGTCCCAAAAAGTGGCTTATACGGCAAAATGTTATTCTTTGTTTGGAGTTAAAAATGTTTGAAACTTCAAAAATTTTCTCCATGAGTTAAGAATTTTTTGTACTATTCGATAAAGAATTATTAGCACTACATCTGATAAAAATTTTGGAGTCACCTTTTTTCGACTAAATTTTTTTCTATAAACTGATAAAACTTCAGATTCAATTTCCCAAAAAAAATATTTTTTGGAGTTACGTCAAGATAACTTCGGGACGACGATATGTTGTGCGGCATTATCAACTACACTGTTGCATTGCAGCGGTGTTGCTACAATACCAAATACAGTCACTCTGTCAGTCAGTCAGTCGTTTAGACCAACATATTCGTACACATAATTTAATGAATTTTATTGAGTTGTTCATATTTACTTAGTGTTTGGAGGCTATTTGTTGTTTTGAGGTCATTAAACGTCATAATAAACTCCTTAATTTTACAATTTTGCTTTCAATTTTGGTTCTCTTTTCTATTCTTGTTGTCGCCATGAAAATAAGATAAAGGCCGCCGAAGGGATTTTAAGCTTCCAGGAGTTCTTTTTATTATTTTCTTCCTCTTTTTTTTGTTTTGTTTTAAGTGCGTGTATGATTGCGAGCAAAAAAAATTGTTTTTTGGGTTTTCAAATTCTTTAAACTCCACTTGAAAGAGAACAACATCTGACAGACAGTAAAATCATCAACTGTTTTTGGGCTGTTATTTGTCTTAATGACTTTTGCATTTAAATTTATGTTTAAACGTAGCGAACTGAAGGCTGAGGTTGCAAATTGTTATTTAAAAAAAAAAAAAAGAATTGAATACACATTTTGCAAATTTAACAAAAATAACATTTTATCTAAAAAGGTTATACGCCCTTGAGTACATGAAGGAAAATAGTTGTTGAAAGTCAAAATTCTATCACAGGATAAGTTTAATTTTGGAATCGATCTTCAAGCATAAATAATGAGTAGAAATTGCATTATAAAAGATTTCCACTGTTTGTTTGTTTAATCTGTTGGCAGTTCTTGCAATACAAATTGTTTCTAATCATGGACGTACATATGTTTTTACAAGTGAAGACTTAACAGATTCCTTTTAAAATTGATTAAATAAACTATTTTGTAAACATAAATTAATTTCTTTAAATACAACATTATTTGTATTCAATTTCTTCAATATAATTTCAAAACTAAAACTTAAAATAAAATAAATAAGAAATTGTAAAAACTAACCTTTTAGAAACTACCAACTCAAAAATTAAGCAACTGTTAAAAACCGTTGAATACATAGCCTGTCAGCAAACAATTTTAACGGTTATATGTATGTCTGACACAGTAATATAAATTGTTGTTGAGATGTTGATAATATCCTTTGTTCCACTGGCAGGTAATCATCATCAAGAATCATAGGAAATCAACAAAAAAAAAAACTTAAAATTGATTATTGCGAGAAATTACAAACAACATCAGGAAGAGCGAAAATTAAACCCCCCACACATCACTTTTTACTCTATTCGACCAATTAAAAGTAAGAAAACCAGTTATAAAACAAATAAACCAGCAGCGTTAATAATAGCAACAGTAACAACAACACTACATTAAGTATAACAAACAATCAACATTTCAAATACAAACAAAGCAGTCAAGTTGAAATAAAAATTAAGCAACAACTGAAACAAAAAACAACCGAAACAAAATATAACAACAACGGATAAAAGCGTTCACATCAACAGTCTTATCAAAGAGAGAGAGAGGGAGAGACACAAAATACGACGAAAATTGTATCAAAGTTGAGGCTTTCTATTGTACGACTATATTTGTAGATCTCAACTGCTGCCCTAATTAAATACCCTACAGTAAGAAAGATTTTATAGTTTTATCTGCTGATGTCAACCTTTATATCTGGTGATTAAATTTTAAGGGCTCATGTTGAATTTGAACCACACCTAAACGTCAAGTTTTTCTCTGCATTTCATTTGAAATTTCTCAATTTCAGACTGACTCAATTTGAACCTTGGAAAGATACCCAATCGAGCAACGCGTAAGCGAGAATGTTGATTTCTGAGATACACACTTGCAAAACTGTCAGACTTGGGGTATTTATACTCACAACTGTAGCTTTTCTATTGATCAAAAGGATAAAAAAAATATTTAGAGTTCTTTGGGCTATTCATGGAAAGGTTTTGTGTTTGATCAAAATACCACCACATACATACATACATACATATTTGGCCTTTACAACTCTGTGCCTAGCTTCTTCTCGCAGCACTCAAGACCTACAGTTTAAAGTCGACTCAGAAAGACAAACTTGAGAAGCTTGTTCATGGCAATCAGTTTACTCTCAGAGCTTTTGCCTGAAGACTGCTGAGAGGTAACCGTAAAAAGAAATATTATTTTTATATATCTTTTTTTTCACTATGTCAGATCTGGCGTTGAACCCTCGGCTCATTGCTTATTAAGTCATCACACCAAGCACTAGACCACGGTTGGAAGTAGTATAATTTTAAAAACAATAATACTGCTGGTTAGATGAGCCTTAAGTGTGGGCAAAAACGAGGAAAGAAATACAACTACTTGTACCGCAAATTATTGCAAAGAATGCGATTTGTGTAACACAAAAAAAGTTCTTTTTTAAGCAATCCTCTCTAAAATGTGACAGTGCAATGCATATTATTTTAAAGTTTATTATATAAAAACTAGTTTTAAAGCC
>CAUYWT010000052.1:0-30530 GCA_963576795.1 Metopia argyrocephala | reverse complement strand
CATGTTCTTTAATATTCTTTCTCCTTCTGTTGTGCCACATTAAAAGCGTTGCGTTTACTCTTTCGTCATCTCTCCGTAATTTTTAGCACTCAAATTAAAATAGTTGTTAAGAAGTGGATTTAAAGAGTTATTAGAAAACATTAATGATGAAATGTATTACCTTTGGGAACAAGCATGTCTCTATGGGTATTTTGTCTCTACTCAAGTAACTTATCAGGAGACTTTTTTCCAAAGATGGTATCTTCTTCGAAATTGTGAAGAATATTTTTTGTTTTTTGTAACAATTATCAGAAAACAACGATTTTTCACTGTCTATTTTATTTGTTGCCACAAGTTCATGTGAAAGGCTATTTTAGTACTTAAAAACTTCCTTCAAATATTCCCAATCTTTTTTTTTTTTGCATAAGAAATGGCCGTTAAACAACACACTGTCTTAAGATAATGATTTTGCAATTTGCTTCACTCATGCCAATTTGTGTTCATGTGGTAAGAGAATCTCTTTTGTATGCAAAATTTTCTTGTCTCCGGATGTCAAAGACTTTTTACGGGCCACTGTTTTTTGTATTCATGTAGATCCCTTTCAAAACTCTCAACTTGTGTATTGGCTGTTATTATCTGTTTCCATTTAAACCACCTTAGATCAAGTCAAGTCTTATCTGTATCCGTATAGAAAAAATTGTCCCAAAACTTGGCTTGTAAAAATTAATGACAGACATTTAATTTCCACCAGAAGTTCATTTACAAGTATTGCACAGAATATATTAATCTTGTATTTGACATTTTTTTTACTCATTCTTTTTATAATTTCATTCATTTTCATATTTAAGCACTTTTTAAAATTCTTTCTTTTTTCCTCCGGCTTTTTTCTTTGTAAAAATATAAATAAAATTAAAACATTTTTGATTATTTCTTAAGACAATAAAGTAGGGTCACTTCAGAAACAATGACAGATGGTGCAGTAATCAGTCAATTGCTGTTACTTTGTAGTACGAGTATAGGAGGACTTTGTTTGTATAATTTTTAATCTTCTTAGCGAAATTGTTTCTTTCAAAATGTTTAATTATTTTAAGGCATGGAAAACAAATGTTGAAAATGATTAATTTTTAAGGTTTGTGGACATTTACTCTCGTATACGCACGTACAGACACATGTTTGCAAGGGACCGAAAAATAAAGAAATAAACGAATTCAAAAAAAGCTGATTTTTTTATCTTTTAATTGAGCTGCTATTTTTGAAAGTGGTATAAGTCCATTTTTATATGTTCAGAGATATTTCAGGGTTTGATTAGAAAATACTGACAATCATTAACCAAGAGGAGAGGCTTTTATCAACGCTATACTCGCTTAAAATTTTATTATGAAGTAGAAAATCGTCGAAGATATTTAAACAATTCACATTTATTTTTTAGCTTCAAATTTTTTTCAATGATTTTTGTCTTTGGGGCAATAGTACGTTTGAAGAAATATGTAACATCAGTTGAAAAGCTGTACATAAAGTCAGAAACATATACACTTTGTTTCACCAAAGCTGAAAACCTCTGTTAGTACATGAAGAATATTCGAAATTCGTTTCGCGCGTAATGGTCAAAATACACATTGAGATGAAATAGAGAATAAATTTGTTACTTTGAATTTTAAAAATAATTTTTTAGTCGACATGTTAACAGCTTCAGAAAAGTATGTAAAGCTGAGGACGCTGTCGCTGTATGTCGCTCGAAAAGTATGAAATGGTTGTCAAACATAATTGTTAGCCATTGTACGAGTCGTAAACTAGTTGAGATTCTGTGGGTATCTGTTAGAGATAGTAACTAATAGCCGGACAATACTAGATGCCCTAGTGTGTGTTAGGGTACTATATATGTAAACTAGCGTTAAGAGTAACCTTGTAGAGGCTGGATGAGTCCACTGTCTTTTTTCCAAGAGAGTATTGATATCATTTTGATTTGTTGGAGCAGCAACAAAGCTTTTCTAGAGCAAGTGTGCATGAGTTGCTAACCACTGCCATAACACTTTGCAGGTTTAGGTTTAAAGCAGCAAGAGAAGACCCTTCTACTATCAACTCTTGTCGTAGCCACTCTCGTTCATTGGACATGAAATGTTTTAGGAAATTAAGGTTCGTTATGGCGCTGAGTGACCATAGACTACTTTATTACATGATGTTTTCACATATAGCTGCTTCCTGCTGTTGTTGTTTTTAAATATTTTATTTTGGTCCTTATTTTTGCCTTTTCGTTAAATTTGTCTATATCTTTAGATTATACTTTTCTTTGTTATCAAATGCTAAACTGTCTGAGTATATTTTCCACTTTATTTATCTTTATATTTCTGCACGATTTGCCATCATTCTAACTACTTCTGGGTTCAAGAGAACTATAATATTTTGCATTTTTTTATTTTAAAGCGACATGTAAGCAAGTGTGAGAGCTCTGGATTCAAACCTTAGCTCTGACATCTTGAAAGAAAGAAATAGTTTTTTGGCAAAAGCCCTAAGACGTTCGGAGGCGACTTTATATTGTAGGCCCTGGTACTTATTGACACACACAACATGGTTGCAGCGAGAAGCTAGGCAGTGAATTTGAAACAGGGTTGTAATGTCCAATTATGT
Organism: Metopia argyrocephala; assembly: GCA_963576795.1. Lineage (NCBI taxonomy): Eukaryota > Metazoa > Arthropoda > Insecta > Diptera > Sarcophagidae > Metopia > Metopia argyrocephala. The sequence continues at coordinate 27,926 of CAUYWT010000052.1, read as the reverse complement.
ATGTACATATGTATGTGTAGTTTTTAATTCTATTTAACTGTTTTAAAACTAAAAAACCATGAAAATCGCTTAATGTGAAATCGGTAACTGTGATAGGAAGAGATTTGACGTGCATTAGATTCTCTTGGGATAATCTAAGAATAGTCTCCAGGTCTCCCAATCTATCACTGCAGACTCAATGGGCATTTAAATAGGATAGAGATCTTTTCGAGAGATTTGTGCAGATTCTGTGACGGAGTGATCGAGTGATCAGACTACTTTAGTGATTATCAAGTATCAGATTATCAAGGTTGACACCGGCCTATGTTTTGAAGTTCGTCAGAGCAATCAGACTGGGGAGATATTATGATTGAGCACTTTAGTACCTCATTTATAATTGACAATACGTTATGTATTCGGCTTTTTAGATTTGTAAAAGTCCTTTACATGTCATAATTAATTATTTAATAATAGGATAATAAAACGTGTGAAAACCATTCGATGTGCCTGTACTATTCATGATGTTTTGAAAATATCGATGGTTTTTTGAGCGATATGGTCGCGGTAGTCTAATGATTAGTATGTTGGCTGACTAGACAAGAGCTCTGGGTTGAAAAACTCTGACGCTCTGACGTCTTAAAAATAAAGAAATATGAAAAAAAGAAATTCTTTCAGCAACCATCACTTAGCAGTCTTCTGTCTAAAGGTGTGAATGCCATGAACAACCTTCTTAAGTTTATCGTTTGGAGTCGACGTTATACTGTAGATCTCGGTACTCATGGAAAAAAACTGACACACACAGCATACATACAAGGAGAATCTAGGCCGTAACCCTGAAAAAGGCTGCAATGGCCAATTATGTATTATTATTTCCTCCCTATTTACATTACATTCAGGGGGTTATTTCATACATCTCTTAGGTGATGCGTTGGGTCGTTTCTGTAGAATTTAATTTTGTTACAAAAACAATTTGCATTTAAAATACGCAACGCATCACTTAATTGATTTACAAAATAACCCCCCAAAATTTTGTGGCTTTCTTTTTAATTAAAAAATCGATTTAGTATTCCTTTAATTTGAATGTGGTCAAAATAAAAAAAAAACGTAATAAATTTTAAGCTAAAAAAGTGGCATTCCATAAGAAAACTTCATTAATCGTACTGCTATTTTTATAAACCGAACTGTTGCTTGTCTACCACATTTTTCTTTTGGTTGTTTCATTAAACTTGTTTTAGTTTTTGGTGGAGCTTATATTTGTTGAAAATAAAATAAAATAAAATAAAAAAACATCTGCCTGTTAAATTAATTTTCAAGAAGAAACAAAATTAAAACCCTTTGCGCAGAAAACAACGCAAAATTAAGGCAATTATTTAATGCCTAAAAATATCAGTTAAAACACCAGTACACCAGTTATTCAAGTGAGTGCATTTCAAAAAGTCATTTCATTTTATTCCAATATCTTCTTGTAGGTTTTATTTCATTCATTCGGTTGTTTTTTATTGTATTGGGGTCATTTCATATTTTGGGCACAAATAACTTCAAGGGCATTCATTTATTGTTACTTTTTTAAATTTATTTACATGAAACGTGTGTTTGTCCATTAATCTTTTATAGAACTTTTCTGCTTCTATGGCAAAAACATTTGTTTTTTTTTCTATTTCATTCTATTTATTAATAAATTAAGAGATAAAACCACAGTAACATTCCTCTGTCATATACTAAAAGCACTACAAACAGCAATTAATTTTCCATATGAGTTGCGAGACTCAAATTATTGAATATGAACAAAAAACCAATGGGAAAAATAAATATATTTTTTAAAATAATGAACAGGTTTGACGTGCTATTTAAATGAAAAATTAAAAAAAAAAAACGTTTTTTTTACCGGCAGCAGAAAAAAGAACACAAACATTTGAAAAAAAATTTTTGTTTTTTCAATTTTATTTTACACTTTTCAAACATAATTTTAAACGAAACTTTGAGGTGGCGTCGAAAATTCGTATAACATGAAACCATTAAAAAATTTAAATAAAAATAAAATTAAAGGGTGTGCACGACAGATCGCGCTCTCTATTTATTTCTGGCTTGTTTTCAATTTGCTTACTTTGGCCACTTAAAAATAATCTCCTCATATTTGATGCCATAAATTTGGTCAATTATTTGAACCCTGCAGGGAATGTCTATAGTCAAATTGTAGTGAATTACTTGTGACATTTGCACCAGTACTAGTGACCAAGTGTAGACCAATCAATGTAATTGCCTATAGACAAATAACATAGGCTTGTCATTGAAAATCTACCAGTAGACTTTAGCACTATTGACGAGATAGGTATTTTGCGGTCATATAGAGACAATAGAACCAAATAGTCACTAGTACATTTTTATGACCCTGGTCTATAATTTTACTACTTTTTTTAAAATTCAAAAAAATCTATTTTAAATATTAAAAATAATCAGCCCTGCTACAAAAAATTAAAACAGACTTTAAAATGGATTTTTATTTTTACGTTTTTAACTTTTCTTAACTGCGTTCCAATACCCAATGTGACAGTAGCATCCAGGAGAGACGCTTCATACCAAAATCTGTGTTCTTTTGCCCAACAACGTTTCTCTGGATAGTGGAACATCTGGACCTTCTTCTTTTAAAATCAATAGCAGCTTCTCCAAACATTTTCTAGAAGACTTTGTTTCACAGCACCACTTTTTTCACTTTTCTAGCAACGTCAATTTTGGAAAAGCAAAATCTTCCAAATGCTCCACAAAATCTTTACTTTCTTCCTCATTTTTTAAAATCACTGTTTTCCTGTTAATATTGCAAACTTCTATTTTTGTATAACATTCTTTGTTTTTTAGTAAGCCTTTTATAATTCCTTTTACTCATTTTTTTATATAAAATAATTTAAAGCACTTTTTTTTATTTAGTTTACACAAATTTTAATATTTATTTAATTAAACACAAAACAATGTTTTTCACAAAACACGTGTTTCTCTTACAAAAAAACCTAATGCAATAAAAAGAAACACTATAAAACAGAAATCGCAATATATTGACTGCAGAGCGTAATAAAAAAAAACTGTTGACGCGTTCGTTGACAATGTCACCAAAAATACACTAGTACGGTCATCTCTAACGTATCTCTACTCGCTCTTAAAAGGGAAGCTGGTGACATTTTAACTAAATTGTCGTTAGAGAAAATGTACTGACAAAGAGATATTTGGTTCTAGGCTGACTACAGGGAATATAAAAACCAAAATGTTAACCACATACATGCATTCACACATACATACGTTACAATATGCAGGATCTCAACTCACTCACACACACGTTATGTGCAATACTTTTAATTTAGCAACGGTGGAATGAATGCACGAGAATTGTTCACGTCTAGTGTGGCCAACTTGATTATTGCAATATCAACAAATAAATATTTTCATAAGGACCCTCCACCTACTTCTTCTCTGTGCATTTAAAATTTTCAGATTTTGAATTTATAAAGCTAAACCAAGTAACAGGAAAATAGTTCAGTTTTATTTTCTACTCTGTTTTCAAACAACTTTTTTTTAGTTTTCTTTTGCTAAATGCAGACTCAGGAAAAATATTTTAGAAAATTATAAAGGTTTTAAGTTGAAATCCATATACCTTAATATAAAATAAAACAAACTTTAGAATCGTTGATAGTTGATCCAAGCTTACCGTGCCTGTCATAGGTGAACACTTTTCATTGGTTGTACTCGTATGTTTGTCCGCAGGCTGGACAAATTTTATTCTATATGTACTTAAATACTCATATTGGTCACTATTGGACATCAACTCTAAAAAATATAATCTCTTTTTCCAAACAGTAACTTAATGTTTTCTGGTGCTACGTTACTTACATACATACATACGTACATAATTGGCCATGACAACCTTGTTTCAAATTTACTGCCTAGCTTCTCGCAGCAATCATGACGTGTGTTTATCCATGGATACCGGGACCTACAGCTTAAAGTCGACTCCGAACGACAGACTTGAGAAGCTTGTTCATGGCAATCAGTTACTCTCAGAGCTTTTGCCAGAAGACTGCTAAGAGGTATGTAGTTGCCGAAAGGAATAGTTTTTCAATAAAGGGTTATCCATTTTGCGGTTTCAAAAGTAGACGTAAATAAAACACATATAAAATATTTTTTTCGTGATATGTGTGAAGCACTACATCATTTAAATGACCTCCACGCGAAGTGTTGCAAGCATTGATTCTTTTGAGGTAATTTTCGACCACTTATTGACACATATTGGGCGGTATCTCAGCCACAGCTTGACGAATGTTGGGGTTTTTAAGTGCTCAAGAGTTGAAGGTTTATCTGCATAAACACGGTCTTTCGCGTAGCCCCACAAAAAGAAGTCTAATGGTGTCAACTCGCATGATCTTGGTGGCCATTTGATATCGCCACGTCGAGAAATTACACGGCCAGGAAAAGTCTCGTGCAATAAAGCCATATTCGCTATAGTTGTGTGTCATGTGGCACCGTCTTGTTGAAACCACATATTCTCCAAGTCGTATTCTTCAATAGCAGGTAAAAAAAAAATGTCGGTTATCATATTATCATAATGCTCCGAATTGACGGTGACAGTCGTCCCATCGTCGTTTTCGAAGAAGTAAGGTCCAATCACACCTTCGGACCAAAGAGCGCACCAAACAGTGACTTTTTCTGGATGTACATGATGGCCTCTCTTCTCTTCTCAGAACATCAAATACGACAATTTTGTTTATTAATATGCCCACCGAGTGAGAAATGTACTTCATCGCTGAAGAAAATTTTGTTCGAAATTTTGTTCCACGTATCTACGACGTTGTAAATGGTCAGCTGACTTCAGTTGTTGCGTGAGCTGGACTTTACATGGATGTAGGTGTAGATCTAAATGCAAAATACGCCATAATGTGCTGTAAGACAGTCCTACTTCCTGAGAACGACGAGGAATCGACACATTCGGGTCTTCGTCAACACTTTTACTTACAGCAGCGATATTTTCAGCGGAACGAGTGAAACGATGATGCACAGGCCTTAAAATATTTGTAACCGCTCCAGTCTTTTTAAATTTCTTCACAATTTTGCAAATTGCTTGCGTAGTTGGACGATTATATAAACCATAATCTCCTCTTAAAGCACGATATGTGGCTGTGGCAGAATCACCATTTTTGTTGTAAGTTTTGATAATTTTTATGCGTTGTGTGATAGTTAAGCGATCCATTTTCGTCATTGTCAGTCTTTCAACTGAAAGGAAAAAAATTGGTTTAACAACTAAGTTTGACAGATTTCGAATTCCAGCCCCATACTTTTGAAACCACGAAATGAATAACCCGGTATTTCTTTTTTTGAAGATGTCAGGTCAGAGGTTTGAAACCGGATCTCTTGTCTAGTAAACACACTAACTACTAGATTATGGCGACAACAAACAACTCTAACATCTATTCAATAAAAATAACGATTTTAAAGAGCACAACTGAGGTTGTCAAATATGTATGATTGGCAGCATTTTTATTTTAAGACCAATACTTAGGGGTAAGCCTCTACTCATACAGTGCATTGTATTGGAATTTGAAGATACACCAATACATAGATAGATTTTTATTTAAATTTGTTTTACTATGCGTCTTTTTTGTTGATGAGAGAAGTTGCAGTCAATTTGACCACTTAAAGGCCAGTGTTATACCTTCACTTATGAGTGATCACCAGCAATTGCCCCATCTCTCAGTGTATGTTGAATGGGAATGGTGAACGTCTTTAGTAGGTTAGCTGTTATCTTCCCAAAAAGAGAAAAACAAAAATTAAAGAATATTTGTTTTTTATCCATACAGTATGACGCTTGATACCACCAATCATCTTCAGAAAAAAAAGCTTCTAAAGGTAACTACTATTTTATTTAAATGTTTATTTAATGCTTCAACTTTTTTTTTATTGAGACCAATACTCAGGGGTAAACCCCTACTAAATGCTGCGTCATTGTATTGGAATGTTTTGTAGAAAGGACAGTACATTTATGACAGAACATATATTATGTTTTTCTTACATTATTAAGCGCCTTAGGAATGAGACAAATTGCTGTGAATTGATCATTTAAAGGCCAGTATTATAGCTTCACCCTTGTTGATCAACAGCAATTACCCCATCGTTACATGTTGATTGTGGTGAGTGCCTTCGCTAAGTAGGTTTAGCTGTTATCTGCTAGTTCCTAATAGATGGCTATTTTTGCCCTGATCATTCGTTTTTGTTGTTGTTGTCAATGGTTAAAGTAGAATAGAGTGGAGCGGTTTCCTTTGTAGATGGACTTTTTGGAGGGGGGAGGACATTTTTGATTTTTAAATTATAATTATGAATAAGCTGCAAAACTAATTTTTTAATTCTTCACCTTTGTTGGGATTTGAACTAGGGCTGTTTGAGTTTTTGTGCGAGAGCTCTAACCACTACACCACGCACCCTCCCTAAAAAAATTTTATTAAAATTTAAGAAAAATATTATTTCTTGTTATTCTCTGTTTCATTAATTTTGTAAGAAACGTTTATTTTAAACAAAATTTTTGCATAAAATATTTCTATAAAATAGTGGTTGCGGGTTTTTTATTGTTAAAAATTTGTCTACTGTGAACGTGGCTTAATAAACTTGAGATTTTTATACAAATACAGACAGATAAATACAATTACTATGTGAGCATATTGCAGGCATTATCTTCATGTGTAAAACGTGTCACTAAAATACATCTGCATGCATGTATTTCCTTTGTTAGAAATTTTTAATTCATATCGGCAAATACAGCAAATGGAAGACTAGAACAAGAAGGTAGAGAATTACAAAAAATGGCAACGTAAAAAATACGTAAATCTTGGACAAAGCCAGCCCAGAAATACCAATATCAGCTAAAACAAAAAGAACAACGTAACCAAAGTAAATGCCAAAGCAGAAAAAAAAGACATCAAAATTACATTCAAGTAAAATACCATTTCATGTACTCCTCTTCCTTAAAATAATAGTTTATGCATATGGCTATGTAAACAATGTATGTACACAGAAAAAACAAAATGAGTTAAACGTCATATTCAGAAAAGTTAAAGCTGAATTCTTGTAGGCAGATTTAGTACGCTCCTTTAGAAATGCGTTCAAAACTTTATGGACCGAACGCGTATTTTGCTTTCTAATAGACAGCGTTCAACTCTTAAATATGAATTTTTTGTCAATTGAATGAAAAAAGTATGCATCCCCATATCTGAATTAAACGTTTTGTTCAGACTTTTTTAAGGTTCAACTTAATTTTTTTTTTAAACTATCATTCAGAAAAACAGAATGCAATATTCAGTAAATTTTACCATAGAAAATTTAAAATGTTTCGTTCAACATAATGATTTATTAAAAAAATACAAAAAATCCTGAACGATTTGTTTAAAAAACCTGAACGCAAAATCGTAAAAATATTTTTCAGCAATTTTTTTTATCACGATTACATTTTTGAAGCAAAAAACTAACTAGACTACTGATATTACCCAACAAAAAAAAAAAAAAAAACTAAACGTTTCATTCAAAAATTCTGAACGCAATATCGTAAAAATATTTTTCATCAAATTTTGTATTTTTTTAACTCATCACATTTTTAAAACATAAAACTAACGGGACAATTGAAGTTACCCAACAATCAATTTCATACATGTGCTGTAATCAAAAGTAATATATGTACATACATAACACTTTTTTACTCCAAACAAACACCATTTAAAGTTTCTGCTCTATTCGAAAAAAAATAATATATTATAAATATATATAATATATAAAATATATGTTACATATTTATATTGGCAATTAAAAATCTCGATTTCCAACAGAATGAAAACTGTTTTTGTTTCAAAAATGATTATTGGGTTATTCATAGTTTACTGTCTTGTTTGAATAAATGTCATACATTTGTGTGTTGTTGAACAGAACAGTCGTCTACGTGGAAGCTTTGTTAGAAGAATTTAGTCTGCAATTTCTTTTGTCAGAGTTGAAAGGTAAGTTGGCTTAAAATTATTAAATAAAACAAAAAAATATTTAATATGTTATATTTATTTTAGAAGCAGGAATCGAATACAGACACTTGGAGTACTTAAATGATCGTGATATTGCTGATTGTAATAAAAAAAGTTGGTCCAAGAGCAGAATTCCGTGAAAAACGGTAAGTATTTTGTATAAATATATAGTACAGATTTTTCTTAAAATCATTTTTGTAAACAGCACTTGAAAGAGACTCATACTCGTACATATTTTCTGAAAAGGTAAGAAGTTTTTTTTTTAGTTGTTCGCTCATATATTGTTTTAAATTTATGTTTTCTATTTTAAGACTTTAATAGAGCTTTTATCATCAACAGATGTCGGACTGAGCATTCAAATTTTTATAAAAAAACCAATTTTTATCCTCTGAAATAAGGGATAAATTAATAAACATTATTTTAGAAAACGCTTTTGTAAAAGAAATAAACTTACTCCAGCCGATTTTAGTCAAATAGTAGAAGAAATATGCAAAGAGTTTCCTAAGGAAGAACAAGTTTCTGCAAGTATTCAAACAAACAAAAAAATATAGAAAAATAATAATTTTTTTTAGGATTATTATTACTATCCCGCAAAGGAAAAAAAGCTCCAGGAGGATGATTATTCCATCGTTATCATAACTATAAGGCAAAAAATAGAAAACTTGAACGGACATATTTGCATAAATCAATATCTGACGACACAGAGGAATTCGATGAGCACATTAAGCAACTAAGAGCAAGAATTGTTGTGGCCGTTACAGAGTTGGGGACACTATATGTGATCGGTGGGCACGGACGTATAATTTGAGAAAAGAAGACATACAAAAATTAGATAACTATTCTTTTTTTAAAGAATGGCCAGCTTTAAAAGACGCAAGAGCAATAGATTTCGTAAGTTTTAACATTTTTACGAATAATTATCTACGAGTATAAATTCAAGTTTGTTTTTTTATATAGATAAATATTGATTTTGAAATAGCATTTTCGGGTAAAAAAATAATTAATGGATAAATGGCGTCAATTTAAAGAAGAAATTATTAAATATTACTCAGCTAAGCAGTTAAATCAACATTGCAGAGAATTATTAAAAAATGCTTTAGAGTCTAATAACCAAGGTATAATTGAATTGATATATTGTATATAAGCTACCAAATCTATTAATTATCGATTTCTTATTTCAGATTTCAAACAGTGTTTTTGTTAATTTGCTTAATGTACTATTGTTACCTATTGGATTTGGAGGAAAGGCATTTACGATTTTGGATGCTCAACAATTCTTCATTCTTACTGTTCATAACATAAGCGATATTCAACTAAAAATCGAAAAACTGGAAGATAAATGCAAATCGATGGAAAATACTATACAGCCACTTGTAATTATTGAAGGTTTGCAATCAGTTCAAAGTTTTTACACCTTTTTCGATGGTACGCTTTTAAAATTTTTATCATTTTTGGAAGCTTTTGATTGTGCTGTTAAACTCTTCTTTGTATTAAATTTAATTTTTTTTTTAATAAAAGAAATACAAATAAACAAAAAGATCTTTTATTTAAAACACCAAACGCATCTGATAAAAAACCACACTCGCGTTTAGTAGTAAAGACATTGAATGGGCACAGGGTATTTCTAACTACACGTTTAGCTTACAAAAATTGAATGTTCATTGTTATCTATTGAACATTCATTTAGTAGTACTAAAATTGAACGACTGTAGTATATTTCTAAATACGCGTTTAATTTTAGGCAAGCTAAATTTTACATAATTTAAAACTGAATGCACGTTTAACACATAACTGAACGTCTTATTTAATTTTCTACTATAACCGTTTACGGTGCAGAATACGTAAGAAATGTTTCAGAAAAACTGCATATTTGTTCGATATTCTACTACGTAATTTTTTCTGTGTATGGATGTACTTACATGAATACATAATACTCACTGTGGATGGGAGTGCGTGTTTTAGTATAAATTTTTGCATATTTCCGTAGAAATTTCCAACACTTGGTTTTCTGTCTTCTTTCCTTTAGAATATTAAAAAATTATAATATTACTCTGCTGCTGGTCATTCCAATAAGAATTTATGGGATTAAAGTTTAAAAAAGTTTAGGTCAAGTGAAAATAATTGAAAGTAGTTGCCACAGCATGTGGCAGGAGGAAGTATGCATTGGATTCATGGTAACGTAATAACGTGGCTTTATACAGGGTGTCCCAAAATTCAATGTCAAGCCGAAATCAGAAAAAAAATCTTCCTATTCAATTCGCAAATTATGGACAATTCTAGAAACACAGTCAGAAATAATGACTTAATCGCCTCAAATTTTCTGGAATTAAGAATATTTGTGAAACTATGAATTTAAAATTTTCAAAATTTGTCGACTTTGAAAGGCCCTCCTTTAAAAATAATGTACTAAAGTAGTTTTGTACTAAAAAACAGTTAAAAAATAAAAACATCAGTTTAAATATTTTTTATTCACACAAACCCTTGGTAGGTTTTAAATTTTACGGCAAAACGGTGAGAGATATGGATATTGCCGCCACCCAGTGAGGCGAAGATGCATGGTTTAAACGCATGCAAATGAAACTTGACGTTGAGTTCTGGGACACCCAGTACATATATATTTTAATTAAATCGTTAGATTTACAATAAACTGATCATTCATTTTAATGCCTGTCAAAGGTGGAATAGGAGTGGAAATGGCAGGGAGTGGGAACTCTATTTTTTAAATTATATTTTTCAGTAAAACCGGTAATTTTTATTTTTGTCCTTTGAACTTGGCCTGTTTGAGTTCTGTGCGACTCCATGATTATTAATTGATGATTAATTGATCGTTGTCATAAAAAATTTTTCCCACTACATTTTGTGGGAAAAATGCTATTCTTATTAGAACAATGCTCATTACTTTTGGATCAAATCTAAGATTGTGTTAAGTTCTAAAAGTTGGATGGAAGTGATATTCATATCCAAGGTTGGTAACAAAGTCTCCTTAAGCCATTCTTCTGTTCAATTTGGTCACAAAACTTCATTAAATTTGGCTCTAAAGAAACAGATGGAAAAATAAAAGTTTTCTCCACTGCAAAGAAAATATTTTTCTTTCCTTTAAAGATTCTGGAACTCCATGTAGGCCTTATTCTCTATATTCTGCTTAAATAACTTGAAAGTTTGCTTCTACATACATACTTACATATATGCAATGTACGTACATATATACAGTGTAACATATGTGTCTATTTAAGACTATTTGCATACTTATATTCCCTTAGAAACTGTTTTAAATTTATAAAACTGTGTGCTGGAATTTCGTTTAGAATCACATGCACAAATAAGTCATGCTCGTTGAAAATATTTATTGACAGTTTGTTAATTTATTGTATTCTCTTATAAGTATGGCCTGAGCATTTAGCTTTTAATAAAATACTCGTATTGGACGTATATTGCCTGACTCTCTTTAATGTCTTAGACGCGTTTGAAAATGAGATGGGGAAGTAAAAAAAAAAAAACGCGCAAAAAAAAATTAAAGAATTTAAATGATTTTTTTGTTTTATTTTTTGGTTAGAAAACGAAATTACAAACCAAGAGGCAAAAAATAAAATTCAACAAATAAATCTGGTTACAAATGAAAACGAAACTTTGTATCATCATAACGATTTCCAACTTGAAAGTTTATAAATTTGTCTGTCAGTAACAGTGATGTCTGTGTTTTTGTTTTCAGGATCTGTGTCGGTTTAGTGTAGAAAAATGTTTCTGGATTCGAATAGCAGTTGAATGTTTAGCCTGCAAAAGAAAAAAAAAAATAAATTCCTTTAAAGACTTTTTTTTGGTGGATTTAAAGGAGAAAAACGAAATGTAATACAAAAAACAATCAATGCCGCTGTATTGGACAAGAATAGCAGACAACAGCAACAACATTATTGTATTAACGACGAGGACAACTATTAAAAGCTTCGACAAAAAAAGAAAAAAATTCTTGCAGTCACACTGTAGTATCGACAAAACTTGAGGGCCATTTAAGTATCAGTTCTATGTTGAAAGACTACTCTACTGGTACGAGTATCTATGAATCTGTATATTTTAATTTTTTTTTTTTTGTTATGCCTTTTGCTCTTTTTATAGTCGCAAGCAAGATTGTATTTGTTTTGTTTAAAACGTTTTATGTTTTATTGTTTATCTCTGGCGGTTGTTTTTTTTCTCCTCGAAGAATTGTATTTTATTATTCCACTTGATTTTTTTTTCTGGTACATTTGTTGTTCTTCTCTCTTAAAAAGAAAAAAAATTGAAAATTTTAAAATCTATTTTTATATATTTTTTTCTTTTTTGTTTTGTTTTTTATCCAATCTACGAGTAGTATAGGGCACTTTTAATATACGGATATAAATTTTGTATTTTTTTTTCTGTTCTCTTTTTGACTTCTTAATTTGGTTCTGTCTATTCCAATATGCCTGAAATTTTTTTTATTATTGTTGTTGATTTTACTCGTAGTTTTTTGCATAATAATATATATTTATTTGTTTTAAACATTAAACAAATTTATTTTGCTGTGTTTAGTTTTATGCCTACAAGAATGTTTTCACATACAAATTTGTTCATTTTTATATTTATTAGAAATGAAAAAAAAAAACATAAAATGCTTGTACAATTTAGAGAAGGTATCCGAAACATTAATCATCAAATTATTTTGTAATTTTTGAGGTATGTGATGCAAATCAACATCGTGTGAATGAAATTGAAATCGAATATACAATATTTTTAAAGACAATTAGTCTTTCTGCTCATAATCTTTTATTTAGTTTAATTAAAAAAGTATGTCTATGATTAAAAACAAAATTTAAATTTGATTTCTAAATCATAAGCGCTTTGAACACAATCTTTCGCACTCGTTCGCTCATATACTGGTAGTATGCATGCCCCACTGTGTTCTCATTTCCAATAAAGTGTGAGGTGGTGCAACTGAATCTGGGTTCTTATGCTTCTTAAGGATAAATGGGTGAGAATAAAATATACTGATATTTCATTCGGCTGTATACTATTTTATGTAAAGGCGACTATACTTCGGCCCGTGAGCGCCTATATGGCCAGGCAGGGTCTATTGAATTGAAATCCGATCGAGTGCTGAAGCTGATTTTAAATTTGTTTAAAGAGATATCTGATTTCAAAATCAGCTTTACGGCAATTTAATAGCCTGAAAGATTGTACATTCGTTTAATTCTAGATAATAGATTCTGAGGGAGATTTTGCACTCTAAATACTAGAACCAGGGGTCACATCGTTCCACTCCAATTGAATAAACGTTAGTATCGAATAATGTCATAATTTTATACAATAACGAATACAACGATTTGGTACCTGAATAATTTTCCGTGAACCTGCCTATTCTTCTTGTAATATCCGTGTTGTGAAAGGCATTCTCAATTCTAGGGTATTCAATTATTCGACTTTTTTCTTTGGTCGATTAATCGAGTGAGTAATTATTCGGGTTTTTTTCTTGATCGATTAATCGAATAAAATTTCAAAATTGTTCGATTAATCGTATTTTGTTTTATATAAAATAACATACCAATTTTGCGTATTATTAAAACATTTTATTCAAAAAAACAAATAATAATAACCAAAAACATAGTAATGTGTAGTGTAGAAAATGTAATGAGATCGTATATTTTACTTTCGAACATATTATTGAAAAACTAAACCATAAATAATTCATTAAATAATTTTAATATTTGAGATCATATATATAACGATTTAATATATAAAAGTAATAATTTACTACTTCGTGTGCATTAAAAATATTAAAAATATTAAAAATATTAAATAAGTAAATAAAAATAATTCATATTATGAGTTAAAAATTAGTTAAAAAAAGTGTGCCCTTCTATTAAAGTAGTCTTTTAAAATAAGGATGTAATTTATATGTTTAGCTCTCAACCGATTGTTTCCTTTAGTTTTAATAAAACTCGATTTTGAGAACACTCTCTCGCTGATTGTAGATGTTGGAGAAATTGAGAGAAGTGCATGGAAAAGAATATATAATTTTTCGGTTCTGTTTATGGTTTTTTCTAAATATAAGAAATCATCCATTAAATCGTTGCAGCCTCTTTTAGGTTTTTTAAAATTTTGTACACTGTTAATTGCTTCATTGAATTGTGATAATAGATTATTTTCGTTTATTTCAATTAAATCTTCTGCATTCATATCATCATCTGGCACATTTTGTTCCATATTTTCTAAAAACATTCTCAAAAACAATTTGTTTGCAAAATCTTTTATTTCAGATTTTGTGCAATATTTTAAAAAAGTGAAAATGTACCAGAATTTAGATATAAAATAATGTACTAAGTAGTTTTACACGTCTTTCATTTATTCGAATCTTAAGCCTTTCTAATAAATAATTTGAAAAAGGATTGTTTGCATTTTCCATTGTATTAATAACAAATTGTATAATGCCTTCTAAATCTATCAATGTAGCAGTATTTTACAACACTTAGGAAGTTTATTAATACCATTTATTATTTCTATAAATAAAGTATTTTTTTATATGGATTAATCGATTAATCGTAGGGAATTATTCGAGTTATTCGTTATTCGAAATTTGACTATTTTTAATTGTTCGAACAATTATTTGAACAAAATTCTTCGATTAATCGATTAACGATTAATCGTTTGAATACCCTACTCAATTCACTCAAATACTGTAGAGATCTGCTTTTGTTCTGGTTCACCTGATAAAGAGATCGATAGGTTGTAAGTCCAACATCTGCTCTAATAGCAGTTTATGAATAGATCGTAGTTTCTCTATAATAGCACGTCTTATTAGTATCTGTACTTTAATTAGATGCAATAGATTTGATTTTTTATTGTGCAGACTACTATCAAACCACTAAGTATCGGCATTAGCATTATCCCTATATAAATACATATAAGTCTTTCAAGAAAGTCAGAAATCCAAAACAATTTTCAGATACAGTTCAACTTCCCTACAATGAAATTCTAAAATTCTTTCTGCTATGAATTCATTTCAAGTGCACAGCTTTTTTGTGCTAATGTTAGTACATTTTAATTTCTTTATACTGCATTTCCATAAAGTGATATTTTCTTTACAATGACAAAAAAAAAAATTATATAAAACACAAGTAGGGAGTTCCCAAAATAAGAACAAGAAATAAAAACTAAGAGGACTTGCATACTAGCAAAAAATTTTCACCAGTCGAGCAACTACTACTACTGATGAACAAAAATTTCGCCGTTTTAAATATTTCTTTCGACGACTACCTCTTAGAAGTCTTCTTTCAAAATCTCTGAGAGTAAATGATTACCATGAACAAGCTTCTCAATTCTGTCGTTCGGAATCGACTTTAAACTGTAGGTCCCGGTACATACACAACATGAGTGCTGCGAGAAGCTAGGGCGTAACTCTGAAACAGGGTGGTAATGGCCAATGTACATATGTTTTAAAATTTTCTTTTATAAAAAAAAAAAACTGTTAATAATTAATAAAGTTGCAGAATTTTTGGTTGGTTGGATTGTTAACGTAGTGATCCAAAGGTCCAATTATCACTCTTGTACCGTTTTGATGACACATACTCGCTACCAACTTGTGAAAAGAGAAACATTTATGCACTACGTAACTACTTATAAGTATATCCAGTTAGTGCGATTCAAAAACTTTATAAGTCGAACAATGCTCACATCAGGCAGCTCCCAAATGTCATCAAAGAGCGGTTTGCTTAAGTCGACACTCTCTCACTCCATAGGACAGGATGTCTGCAAAGAAAATAAAATATCTTCTCCCTTTTTCGGTTATTTACAACTGTGGCAGTACGTATTAAATGGAATACTCATCAGGGCTGCTTGCTTCTCAATGGCGCAGAAACCAGTCAGCACTGCAGTGATCCGGCTGGAATTTGCACATTTTATGCCCAACAATGATCTGGTTCTCTCCAGGTCATATTTTGTTCAAAGCGACCTGCAGATTCGTATGCCCAGAATGCAGTTTGGCTGTTTATTAAAAAAAGATGTGTATGGCTAAGTAATTAGGAAATCTTCCAGCATCTTTTTATCCAATTAAATACTACATAAATTCAAAAGAATTCCAAACTGTTCTTTTGAGGATATTGATGAAGCAATGCTGAAATCGATTACCGTGGCACAAAGTAAAAATCTTCCCATATCTGGACCATTAAAAACAAAATTAATTTACTCATACTGAAGTTTCCAAAAATTCCTATTTTAAGGGAAGTTAGAAGCATATTCTCAATAAAGTCCTAAAAGACTTTTTTATTCTGAGGAGTAAAAGTAAGAGCCCTACATTGATAGATTTCTAGTTGAATGCACTAATCTGGCTCTTAACAGATTTACGTAGAATCTCTTTTTGGGTCAATTTTAGTATATTTATCCAACATTCAATCAAACTGCAAACAGCCTTCCTTCTAACGTTTTCTCAACCAAAAATTATTTTCGACAACATTGTAAGCGCTGTGCTTCCAAAGCCACACAAATAAACTTGTAATCCTAAAAACAAATAAAATTCAATGGTTGTGCTTAACTTTTGTGTAATTTAGTAGTCGCTGCAGTAACTTAATTCGGAACTAAACCACATTTAGGTGGTGTTAAGACTTTTATAGACTGCTTAACATATTCACTTTTTTTCTAATTTTAAATAACACACCTCAGCTGGAGAATCACTATGTTATGTGTTAGATGAACATTAGAAGAGAAAAATTTCACACCATGATGACCACCGGCTGATTTTTTGTTTTTTTTTTTAATAAAAAAAGTGGAAATAATTGAATTTATTGTGGCTACACATGCTTAAAATATTTTTAATTAGACAGATTATCAGCAGTCTTTAATAAAAAAAAAAAAAAAAATATGAGCAAAATAATATTTAACAAATGGAAGGAAAACTTTATTGTTTATAAAAACTACAAGCGAAATACGCATTTATTTTAAAATTAAAATCATATGTAAGGAAATACAATATTAATAATAGACGATATCTCGTATTAGGAAAAAATATAAAACCATTCGAATAATAAAGTTTTAATGATTTTTAAAGGTGTTTTGTAATTGGCACAGTCCAATATTAAACAAATTCTGGTGTTTTGGCTCTAAAAGCAACTTTATTTTTAAAAGAAAACATTGATAAAATAAATTATAAAAATTATTCGGACAATATTTTGCGGGATTCATTTAATAAAGAAAGCCAAACCCAAGACTGAAATAACCAGTTGAGATCATGGCAACCGAATTTCAGTTGCCAGCCGTGTGCTGTCAAATTTTTTCGGGTTCATTTCTCTTCTGCATTTGTAAGCATTTCAATGCTCTTGACTTTTTTTTATTATTTTTATGGAAATATAAAATATTTGAAGTAAAAAATGTTGAAGAATTTTTAAAATTTAATTTTAATAAAAGTTTTCAAACCATTCCACGTCAGTGACTCATTCAAATTAGGAATCTCTGTTTGTGCATGTGTATTTGTGTATGTGTTTTAGTGTATATGTATTAAGTTTTTATAAAACTTCTTGCAAATTGCCCATAACAATCTTTAGAAGAAACATTTTTTTTTTGGTTTTGTCTGCTGGTTGCATCTAAACCAGTTTTTTTTTTTTTTTTGATTGGTGGTCATTATCCCTTAACAATCACCTGCATTGTTTTTATACATGTAGTAACATAATCTTTTTGTTCCTCTCCGTCTTTCTTTTCTGTATTATATTTTGTAGCATTTTCTTATTTCTTTTAAGCAATTTGTTTGCTTTTTGTCCCTCTTTCAGCATTATTAAGACGCTATGGTTGATTCCTTAAAGCAATTGCAACATTTGTTAAAATCAAAAGTGAATTTCAGGTGGGTGAACTAGAAGAACACCGGGTTCAAATCCCAGTCCTGACATCTTGCAAGAAAGAAATATTAAAATTTTTCTGGTAAAAGCTCTGAGAATAATTGATTGCCATAAACAAGCTTCTCAAGTCTATCGTTCGGATTCGACATTAAACTGGATAAAAATTGATGCACACATCATGGGTGCTGTGAGAAACTAACTCGTAATCCTGAAACAGGGTTGTAATAGCCAATTATGTATGTACGTGTATGTAAAATTGTTGTGTTTGTTCTGGTTATTTTTGTTGGAGTTTCGTCACTGTATACACTGAGCTATACAACATTTTATTAGCAGTACAAATTTCTGCATGTAAATATATAAAATTTTTATTTTTTTGTACATCAGCAATTGTCAATCGTTGTGTAATAAAAATTGTACAGGGTTGTTATATTTTACAAACATGTATTTTGCATTGACATAGCGTTGCCACTTTTATTAAAGTATGGCTACTGAGATTAAGTGCTAGGCAGTATAACATACAACTCTTGCCGTTCTCATTTAGATATTTAGGCCGTCAATCGTAAAAAAAAAAATGAAAATTCAAGTATAAGGTTTGTGAACTAAGAAAAAGCAATCGAATTAAGCAACGTTTAATCTGTCTATTTACTTTACAGTTACTACAGCGGAAGATGCATCTACATAGAATTCATATTTGTTTGAATGTTTTATTCGTCATTGAAATGTCTTAATAGATCATAATAATAAATTCTTTTAAATTGATTCAGAATATTTTTACAATAATTTCTCAATTAAAAGAGAAAAATAACATCTGGAAAGGAAATGTTCACTAGCCGAACTGAACATGATTTCGACTTCAGCTACGGAAGTGCTCTTCGACTCTAATATTTTCCTATCACAAGTTAAGATTGTCTCCGGCATCACTGATTCCAACAAAAGTATGCACCTTTTATTATACCCCTACTCTCAGGTTCAAATCCCATCAAAAGAGTAAAAAGAACAAAAATTTGCGGTATTTCTAGGGCTTATAAGAAGCCGCCCCCTGCATTCCACTATATTCACCTTTGGCATTCGCAAATAGTATGTAGGTGACGGCTACTTTCATAAACAAATATATTCACTATACAATGCGAGTACACAATGAACATCGAGGCGTTGACTCTATTCGAAGACAGATGGTGCATTGCTGTTGATCATTCAAGGGTGATGGTATAACACAGGCCTTTGAGTGATCTATTGACAGCAACTTGTCTCATCGCCTTACTGTGTAACGTAAGGCGCTTAATAGAAAAAACAATAGAAAAAACAAAAAAACAAACGATTCCAATACAATGTACAGCATGAGTAGTAATTTACTTCCCTGAATATTGGTTTTTTTTATTAAAAAAAATATAACTAGGCGTTGTTGAATTGAATTTTCTAAAATAATGGTAAAAAAAAGTAAAATTCTTAGTAAAGAAATATGTAGTTGATTTCATTGCAGAAGTAACATTTCAAGCTGTGTAAGCATCAGGATAATCTGATTATTATTGAGGTTCTGCTTTCTGTAATTGCTGTTTAAGTTGAACTGAGCACATACTTTAATGGCATAAGCCTCCATTTGGAACATGTTTGCTAATATTTCTTCGTTTTGCCAATTGAGTCAACACTAGTTTTTAAAAATATTTACTTTATTCAGAAACACGTCAAATAATTATGAATAAACAACCAGTGTTTCCAACATCTAAGAATTGTCATGCAGTTTTAAAAACGGGTCTATAAAATAACTCCCACGAAATAAGTCCACTTTTAAAAACGAAATAAGTCCCACAAAAAATTTCTGTTTTGGAAGTGGGAGTTATTTCGTTTTTAAAAGTGGGACTTATTTCGTCAATTGATGGGACTTATTTCGTTACGCGTTTTTATTTTAAGTTGGACTTATTTCGTTTTGAGTGGGAATAAATTCGTTTTGTAAAGTGGGAGTTATTTCATACCCCTAAATTTATAGTTTTGTGGGAAAGGTACAATATTCCCTTTTACATAATATTTACAAAAATGTGTTATGATTTCATTATTACAGATCGGTCCAAATAACTTTTCGGTTTTCGATTCTGAAATCCGCACTACGTCTGCAATTGAAGCTTACAATAGCGTCATAGGAAAAAGCATTCCAAAGAAGGTTACTTTTTTCAAATTTGTAGCATTTTTACAGATGCAAGAATTTGAAAAAGTAAGAAAATTTGAACTATTGATGAATACCAATGGTAGTGTGGAAAAAAGCGTATTAAAAAGTCCTGTGTTTTGAAAGCAGATATGATTTCGAAATTGAAGAATGATCTCTTACAAGGTACTATAACTCCTTCTAAATTCCTTGACCAACTGGTGTTATCAAAAAATAATTTAATTGTACAAATGGAGCCTGATGAAGATCTTTTTGAAGAATTATCATATTTGGAAGAGGACATTGAAGACGAGTCGTTAAACCATATTGAAACCAACCAGAATACAATTAATAATAATATGTGCGTGGTTTGTTTCATAAAGCAGCCAAATATCTTATTTTTTCCTTGTAAGCACTTGAAAATTTGCAGTAAATGCTGTCTTACAATGCAAACTCACAAAATTGATCAAACCAGTAAACTAGTATGTCCATTCTGTCGTGCAGAAGTTCAAGAAAACCTTCAAATATTTATCTGATAAATAAATGATTTTTTATGGAGGGGTGCGATAGAGCCATGAAATATAAGGCCATTATGGCTCTATTTCTCATTTTTTTCTTATGCAAAAAGTTATATATTGGACATTTTGTAAAAGGGACAACTATAATTTTTTGTCCTTATCTCTCATGGCTCTCCTGTTTTTGTTATTAATTACTTTATACTTACTATAATAAAAAAACTTTAAAGAAATGTGTACAAATAGGAACCGAACTTAACTACTGGAAAAACAATATTAAAAAAAATTGTTGACGTAATTACGTATGTATGTGTTCCATGTTTTCTAATATCACCGTTACAAAATACAACTAATCCAATGCCACGTTAAAACTATAATACCGTCTACCATGCACTGGATCTTCAAGCCATTTATAAAGGTCGATAATTTTAATCTGATGGTTCTTCCGAAAAGGTTTCCATCTTAATAATAAGAACAATTGATCTGTACTTAATCCATTTACGAATCCAAACGTTGTTACTAGTAGGCGTTCTCTATACGTTCCTTGACCGAAAAAAGAATTAATAATAAATTCTGGAACTCTATCAAAATTCGTAATATCCATTCCATTAAGAAGCCTTCTGCAAGCTTGCATACGATTTTTCTTTATTATTCCTCTGCTTTGATTATTCATATTATTCGACGTGTGTTTTTTTTCGAAGAGCCAAATACTTCTTATTTGAAATCGCATTAAACAGTGAAAAAGTGGGACTTATTTCGTTTATGAAAGTGGGACTTAATTTATTTAAGAAATATATTATTCAAGGGGGAGTTATTTCATTTTGAGTGGGAGTTATTTCATTTCAAGTAAATTTTTAAATCATTTCATTTTGGTGGGACTTATTTCGTTTTCAAAAGTGGGACTTATTTCGTGGGAGTTATTTCATTTTTTAAGCAATTTTTGTGGGACTTATTTCGTTTTTAAAAGTGGGACTTATTTCGTGGGAGTTATTTCATAGACCCTTAAAAACATTTACGTCTGTTGAAGGGTGTCTAAGATTCGAGCATTACTTTCTAGAATAATTCTTACCAGATTTTCATTTCATTTTACATATCCCTGCAATTGTTTCTAATTTTTTGTTGTATTTTGTATTCTGATTTCTTCAAGCGAAAAAGTAGAAACAAAAAATTGCACACTTTAGTTGAATGCAGTTTTTCCAGTTTCTAAAGTACTTTTTTTCTGTCTTGCAGAAATTGCACAGAAATAAAAATGAAAAAAAAAAAAAATTATATAAAACACTTGCGGCATTAAAATGTTGAAACTGAAATTACTCTCATCTATCCAGTTAACAGATGACGACCATATTATGCCCCCCACCAGTACTTTGCTTTTATATGAATACCAAGAATTACGTTTTCATGGTTTAGGGTAATACAGTTCGATGCATTTGTATTCGTGATGTGGATCGATAAAGATCGTTACGTTCCAACTAAGTATTAATTTTAAAACATATACACATACACTCGTGCACACCTCTATACGAGTGCAAGTATTAACAGTTTAATTAAAGCAGTGCATTAAAATGATGTGTTCACTTGTAAACTTATATTCTATAGGGTTTTTTGAAATTTTCTTACAAATTATTTGCATATGGCATAGCAGGGCAAAGTTTTTTAGGCAGCAAATAATATCGGCCACTACAAAGTCTAAGAGCTCAAGGTCGGCAATGTGCAAATATTAAGCTTGCGTCTAAAACTATACAAATAAAATGAACGATTAGCGTAAAAGGTATTTTTCTTTTAATTATTGCATTACTTTTCCCTAAGTTTTGACTTTCAGTTCTTTATTGCTGCAATTATTGTTTTAAATGCCATACTTTGGATAATTGAATGGAGTTTTTATTTTGTGTAAAAATAACCACCTCAAGTTGATCGATGTATGATATGGACCCAATATTCTGAATAACTTCTTTGCATATGCTTTACCTGTTTTTTGAACGATTTTTCGAACATCTACTAACTTTTCTCATTTAAGCTACAGTTATCAAGTTGTTGACTCTATTAAATATTATTTTTTGCTCTTTTACTCTCGAGCATAGCTGCCAGATAAAATTACCATGAAATCGTCAAAGATCGACAAAAAAATCGTCAAAATCGTCAAATTGATTCCATAAAATCGTCAAAAAATCGTCAACAAAATATAAATTAGAAAATATAACCTTCTTAAAAAAACTTTTGTTTTTATTTGAGTAAAAATTTTTATTTTATATAAAAATTCGAAACCTAAATAAAAAAAACATCAAAAATATATTATCAGGTATGTGATAGAAAAGGAACGGTTTTCAAGTAAAAACGAAAGTTTAAAGCGATCGAATTGGTATTAGGTGTGACAGAAATCGATCGATTTTATTTTCCATTTTTTTTTCAATTCCATTTGTTTCTTTTAAAAAACTTCAACTCTGTGCTATTTATTTTTCATATATCGACTCTGTGTTATTGTTTTGACATTTATTAATGACATTTTGTTTTCTTATTTTTTTATAATTTTAAAATATTTGTTAAAAAAATGGCTTTTGTTGTGGCTGCAAGTATAATAGTTATAAATGAACACAAAAGAAAAGAAAAAATCAAACGAAAACAATTACGCGACGCATCGAATCCATTGGACTTACCAGACAATTGGTATTACTATAAAATTTGTATACCACTTGAGCTAACACTTGAGGTAATTTCATTTTAGTTTTACAGAATACTTTCGAGTTAATAAGGATGCTTTTTTATGGATAATCAATTAGATTGGAGATAGTTTTCCATCCACAAAAATTCCCTTAGCTATCCAGTTAGCAGCCTCTTTAAGATTTTTGGCTGAAGGAAGCTTTCAGAGTTCTGTGGGAAATTATGCAATTGTTTCCATGCACCGCACAAGCTTTTGCAAATCCTTTTCAAAAATGCTTGCACTTCTCGAAATAAATTGTGCAAAAAATGGATCAAACTACATATGGATGTTGAGGAAGTTCGAAAATCAAAAAGACATTTTTCAGATAAATTCGGATTACTCGGTGTTATTGGCTGTATAGACGGGACACACGTCGAACTTGTTAAACCGGGAGATATCTTCCTGTCATATTTTTCCCCTAAAAATACTTATGCTTAAATGTTTTTAGCCACAAAAATATATTCAACTTACATTTCCTCAGTAACCCCAAAAATTTTTTTTAAGAAAAAAGTTGTTTGTTTGAAACAGACAACCAAATGAATATCGGTTTAAAAATAATAAAAATAGAAAAGTGCTGTTTTTGTCACACTCTTTTTTAACAACTTTTTCATAGAACGAAATGAAAAATGAAATCGAATTCGATTTTAAGCAAAAACGAAAAGAAATGGAAACAGAATTATGTATCACACCTTTTATTAATTTCAAGTAAATTTAAGTAGAGTTAGGAAAAACAAGTGGAGTTTTTCATTTCCATTTCTGATATTTTTTTTAAATCTAACAGTTTAAGGTTCTTTTGGGCGAAATTGTTCTCTAAATTGAATAACTTTAACTGTCTTAATTCAGGATTTAGCTCTTGTCTTTCACATTCTTCAATAAAATGGTTAAGTTCATTCACAAAACGAACGATTTTCTTTGTTTAATATATATTAAGTACTTAAAGCTTAATTTTCGTTTTTAAAATCAAATCTTATTTGGCCACACTGTTGTAAAAAATGTTTGAAACAAATAATCTACCAAATCAAAATGTTTGATCTTGGCTTTATTTCTAATAATAACATCTTTCAAAATTAAATGCATTAAATTGGTGGATGCAACAGTTGCCAATTTTGGATTTTACTGTATAAAAACAGCATAAAATTCCTTTCAGAAATAGAATATTCTACATTTAAATTTATTAATTTGAATTTCTAAAAGCCAATTTTGGATTTTATTTATCTAAAAAATACAAAAATCTCTTCAGAAATAGAGTAATATTCTATATTTGATTTCCAAAAGCAATAGTTACAAAAAGTGTGATAATAATTATAACAATGTTAAAGAATTCAAAGAAATAAACGTTGCAAATTTTGAATTTCCAAAAATCGTCAAAATAAATAAAAATCGTCAAATTAAGGGCAAAAATCGTCAAATCGTCAAGATGCTATTTTTGTGTCGTAAAATCGTCGAAATGACGATAAATCGTCAAATCTGGCAGCTATGCCTTTGAGAGTGAATTCGCCGCAATTTAAGCGTGTATTCTTCTCATCGCTAAAATCCATTATTTTGTATTCTCTAACGTTAATTAAGCTTCAACATCTTCAAAAATTGTAAAATTTTAGCTACGAAAATTTTTAAGTGCCAAAAGGTAAGCTAAATATAAATTTTCTTTAAATTGATGTTTTGTTATGTATTTAAATATATATTTTTAACTTTTGCAAAATAATGGAAGACACAACTAAAAGGGTGACAACAAAAGAGCAAAAAAACATGTTCATTCAGTATTTGGAGGATCATAGAGAATTTGCACATGACAGGTAAGAAAGCCATTTCTAATTTCTTTTACGTAAATATGTATATAAATTTTAGTTTAAGATTTGTAAATTCTACGGAAGCAAAAAGCCTTGCTGAGCAATGGGAGCATTGAGCCGAGAAGCTTAACTCATTGGGAGGTGCATTCAAAAGTGGAGAGGATTGGAAGAGGGCTTGGAAAAATATGCGTTAAGTTATAGTACAAAACTTTTATGTTTAAGCATTTTATTCCATTTTTTTTTCATTTAACAGAAGCAAGGCAAAACAAAAGTTCCAAGAGCATAAAAGCTCTTTAGAGGGAAGTGGCATAAATGGCCCTCAAAATTTCAAGTTAACTGAAATGGATGATCGCATAATTACCATCATGAGGAAGGAATCTTTGGTCGGACAAGAAGAAGTCGGCGAACCTCTGGTTGTTTTATTAATTTTTAAATAAATAAATTTTTTTATTGTGTAGAGAGACGCAGAACTTACAGCAAATGTTTCTTTGACATCAGAATTTAATGATTCCACACCATCTTGCTCTAATGGAACCATAAGAAGACCTTACAATATTTATTAATTTAACGGTCCTTCGATTTTCTTAAAATTAGATAAATTATTAAAACCTTAGGTTATTTTATAAGAATTATATTCAAAAATAATATAATTTTTATAAAACAATTTCATAATTTCTTATTTTTCGAACTTGTAGGGAAAACAACATTCGGCATTTGCCCAAAAGTAAACAAATTCTTTGTAGTGTTACCATCTTTCAACAAATAAAAATATTCACACTTGTAGTGGCAAAATGCCTCACATAGATTATATTTTTAAATATCATTTATGTATACATATGTATATGCATGTTGCAAAACTTTACAATTTAGATAAATATTTTAAAAATATCAATAAAAATTCACGTTTGAATCCAAACTAAATTACAAAAAAAAAAAAATCAATTTAGAGAAAAAAAAATTTAAACATAGGCAACTCTAATAAGAAATAACAATAAGAGAAGAGAATAGTATAGTGATAGCAAATAAGCTACGGCGAAAAACTTATATTTTGGCTAAGCTGTTAGACTTACAGACATAGCTGCCAGATTTGACGATTTATCGTCATTTTGATGATTTTACGACACAAAAAGAGCATATTGACGATTTGACGATTTTTACCCCTAATTTGACGATTTTTCATTATTTTGACGATTTTTGGAAATTCAAAATTTGCAACTGTTACTTGTTTCAATTCTTGAACATTATTACAATTATTATAACACTATTTCCAACCGGTTGTTTTGGGAAATTCCAATTCCGAAATGATTTTATGCATTTTTCACACAGAAAAATAAAAAATTGGCTTTAGAAAGTCAAAATAATTAATTCAAATGTAGATTATTTTATTTCTGAAAGGATTTTTATGCGTTTTTTACATAGCAAAACTGGCAACTGTTATATCAACCAATTTAGTACACAAAATTTTAAAACGTATTATTAAACCATTATTATTAAAACCAAGAAAATTTTTAAGTCTATTTCAAACACATTGGTTGCCGGTAGAATTACAATAGTTGTAGACAGTATCCTAGAATTTTCCCAGCGACTAACAATGTATTTTCTTAAGTACATATATTACAAAGTGAAACAACAGAAATACAATTAGTATATAGTGAAATAAAAGACTTACTTAAATCGGTAATTAGTAATTGCTTCAAAATCAATGTGCTATAGATATAATATTTTTATTTGGCAGATTGTAAAAATAATTCAAAGATATTTTTGCTAATGAAAGCATTGATTAACTAGAATAGAAAAACTATTATTACTTGTTTTAATAGTTTTTATGTGAGCTGTGTAACCGAATATTAATAAGATGTGATTTCGAAAACGAATATAAAGCTTTAAGTCCTTAATACATAGTAGAAGAAAGAATTATAAAAAAATTTAACAATTTCATTGAAGAATGTGAAAAGAAAGAGTTAAGATCCCAATTAAAACAAAATCAAATTGCTTCCAAAATATCTTTAAACTATTAGATTAAAAAAAATATCAGGAATGGAAATGAGAAACTCTAGTCCTCTAAATTTATTCGGACAAAAATTAGTTTTATTACACTACATATTTTGCAATTTTAGTTAATTAAATCTAAACAAAACAAATCTTAGAAACTACTTACAAAAGTCGTTTTTGGGGGCCATTATGCTTACAAAAGACAATTTAAACCTAAGGAATTGAAAATGCTTTGACTTGAAAATTGTACCTAAACTAACTAACATGTGTAATGGTAATATATGTATATATATGTATGTATAATGAATATAATATATAAAATAGCTTTTGTTGATGTTTTTTATTTAGGTTTTAAAATTTTATATTAATTTACATATATGTACATTTATACTGTGAATTCTATTTTTCAGTTTTATTTAAATAAAAACATTTTTTTAAAAGCAATATTTTCTTGTTTGTATTTTGATGACGATTTTTTGACGATTTAAAGGAATCAATTTGACGATTTTGACGATATTTTTGTCGAAGTTTGACGATTTCAAGGTCAATTTATCTGGCAGCTATGCTTACAGAATACAAATTTAGCGACTTTGCTAAAATATTTGCCGTAAATTTATTTTAGCGTTTTAGCATTTTAGCGTAAGCTTTAGCTAAGAGAATTACAGAATTAGGCTGCAGGGTTGCATTTTATAAGATTTTAGCAAAAAGCAACTCTTCATATGCTTTGTATCTTATTCTGTGTGATAGTGTGGCACTATTAACGAAATATTGCTCATTATTCGTTATCATACCACCGATTAACAATTTTAGAATACTTTTTTTCTTCCGTGTGTATGTACAGAATTAGTAGGCAGCATGGTGATGATGCCAGTTTTGTCGAATTCACTTATATTTGTCTGCCAGACATCATCACATACATTTGAAACTATCACTTCTTTTAGTTTATACTATTTTTTTT
>CAUYWT010000051.1:0-25666 GCA_963576795.1 Metopia argyrocephala | reverse complement strand
AAAATTGGCAAATGTTCGGAGCACTGGTACGCCTAATCGGCTCTGAGGCATGCCAACCCTGCGATCCGTTAGCGATTTGGGGGTAAGTCTGATGCTCTGAAATATACAAGACCAGACCTGAAGATCCCAATGGATTTCCTGACGGATCACTGTAGCGTGAGAGCACATCTGATGAAAATAGCAATCACAACGTAGATACTTTTAGACTTTGCTCACAAGCATCGGAAACGGAAAAGCACATATTGTGTGAATGTGTGGCTCTTGATAGAATTAAAAGGATGTGTCTAGGGAGACATATTATCTCATGGGTGGACATATACACTAGTGTGTCCCAAAAAAAAATTTTTTTTGTTCCCCCACCTTTTTTGAAAGCTTATAGGGTAAAGTATTTTTGTGATTTTTTTCAGATTTTTCGGAAGAGGTTTAGAGGTCGCTAAAATCGAATTTAACCAAAAAATCGGGGTTGCTCGACTTTTTTTGAATTTTGCGCATTACTCGGCCCATTAGCACGATTTTCTTTGTTACTAAGTCAATTTTTTTAAAGAAAACTGTTCAAACTTTACTTCTCTGTGCAGATATTATAAGTTTGGGTAATATTTTTGCTCATTTGAGTACCCTTTAAGTAATTTTTTTGTAAATTTAGCATAAATTTTAAAAATAATGCTTTGTAACTTTTAAAATTTCTATTGAAGTTAAAAAAAACTAATGATTCAGTTTGAAATGTGGATAAATTCTGAGTCATTCAAAAAAATAAATATTGAATTTGCTCTTACCGTTCCAAAGTTATGCCCAAAAAATCTAGTCAGATTAATTTTCATACCCAAAAAAAAAAACTAAAAATTATTTTGTTTATTAGCTTTCAATTACACTGGTTTACAGCCAAACAATAATAAGAACGCCACATGCCTAGATAAGTTAACTGGGACCTCCTGAGCACGAAAAACGCTGTCATGATTTTTTCCTAAGTACCGTTTTTTAGATAACGGTACTTTTGTGTTTTTCGGTGTATGGCCCCACTCAAACCCTTGTGGAGTCCAACCAAAAAGTCCGATCGAGATAAATGGCATATCGATGGAAAGGTAATTGAATGCCTTTTCCGTCGATATGCTGGAAAATCCTATCTGAGAAGAAATCGCTGAGATATGGCACCTCAAAGTTCATTCGTGATTTTATTTAAATTTTTTACGTCGAATATACTGTGTGAGCAATGAAAATGAAAATATTGTCGTTCCACAAAATCCTTAATAAAAACTTTATTTTTCATCCAATTTTTTTCAAAATACGCTTAAAATATTGGTTATGAATAAGCTATTCGGTAAAAGAATAAAACATTCCAGATATTCAATATAACGTAGAAAAAAATTGAAATGAAAATGAAAAATTTTGAAAAAAACGTAAAAAATATGAAAATTTTGAACTTTGAGGTGCCATATCTCAGCGATTTCTTCTCAGATAGGATTTTCCAGCATATCGACGGAAAAGGCATTCAATTACCTTTCCATCGATATGCCATTTATCTCGATCGGACTTTTTGGTTGGACTCCACAAGGGTTTGAGTGGGGCCATACACCGAAAAACACAAAAGTACCGTTATCTAAAAAACGGTACTTAGGAAAAAATCATGACAGCGTTTTTCGTGCTCAGGAGGTCCCAGTTAACTTATCTAGGCATGTGGCGTTCTTATTATTGTTTGGCTGTAAACCAGTGTAATTGAAAGCTAATAAACAAAATAATTTTTTAGTTTTTTTTTTGGGTATGAGAATTAATCTGACTAGATTTTTTGGGCATAACTTTGGAACGGTAAGAGCAAATTCAATATTTATTTTTTTGAATGACTCAGAATTTATCCACATTTTAAACTGGAATCATTAGTTTTTTTAACTTCAATAGAAATTTTAAAAGTTACAAAGCATTATTTTTAAAAATTTATGCTAAATTTACAAAAAAATTACTTAAAGGGTACTCAAATGAGCAAAAATATTACCCAAACTTATAATATCTGCACAGAGAAGTAAAGTTTGAACAGTTTTCTTTAAAAAAATTGACTTAGTAACAAAGAAAATCGTGCTAATGGGCCGAGTAATGAGCAAAATTCAAAAAAAGTCGAGCAACCCCGATTTTTTGGTTAAATTCGATTTTAGTGACCTCTAAACCTCTTCCGAAAAATCTGAAAAAAATCACAAAAAATACTTTACACTATAAGCTTTCAAAAAATGCTGGGGGACCTATAAAAATCGAAAAAAATTTTTTTTTGGGACACACTAATATACACCACTAAGGTTTCGGACCTGCTGATGTTCATTAGAAAGGCAGTAGGTCTGTTGAACAGACAATAGACCCAAGGGGACACAATAAATCTTATTAATCGCAGTGTCCTGCATTAGTGCTGGGTCTGAACCAGTTAATAATAATAATAACAATATTAGAAAATATATTTTAGACTCATAACAGGTTTATAAAATAAATGTTCTAACAAATCTTTTGTTAATTAAAAATATGTGCATGAATATGCCAACAATCCGTTGCATATTTTTGCTCAGAAAATAAAACAGCCACTTCACACTACCAAAATTAGATAGTAATTGTTTTTATTCTACTTTTTTTCTAATTATACGCAAATTCATTGATTAAAATAAATCCAAAAACACAAAAGGGATAAAAATATTATAAAGGTAGGTAGGTAGGTAGGAAGGTAGGTCAAATGACTAGTTAATCAAAAACGTAAACAACTATATACAATTAGCACAGGTGCCGTGTTGAAGCCATTGCAGGACCAAACTGAAATCACCCAAAATAGTAAAAGAACTACAGCCAACCAGAGCTGTATATAAAGTGGAGTAAAGCAAAGGGGTCTAGGTTCGCACATTGCGCCAAGCTATCGAAAAAAAGGCAACCCAAGAAACTTCAAGCGTCTGACTGTCAGACCAGGACAATCACAAAAGAAATGATCTAACGATCTCCCTTTCAGAAGTATTCCCGCAACTTCTGCAGTGCGGATTAAAGGGCAGCCCCAACCTCTCTGCATGTTTACCGATCAGCCAGTGACCCGTATACACCGCTATAAGTCCGGACAAGGACTGACGAGGAATCCGCAAGATTCGTAGAGTCCTGCCCCGGTTTTTTTTTAAGACCAATACTGAGGGGTAAACCCCTACTCATGAGGTGTATTGTATTGGAATGTGAAGATTGTTGTTAGATTTTTTTTCATAGATATTTGTATATAATGCTCCTTTTTTTTTTGTTGATGAGACAAGTTGCTGTCAATTTGTTCACTCAATGGCCAGTGTTATACCTTCACCCTTGAATGATCAAACGGCAATTGCCTCATCTGTCAGTGGATGTTGAGTACGAATGGTGAGCGTCTTCAGTAGATTAGCTGTTATCTTCCCAGAAGGTGGCGCTATACTCCTTGTTTGCGCGCATAGTGTGAACGTTCACTGATTATTGTTCAGTCCACGTTCTATGTTTTTTGTTTATTTATTGTTTTTTGTTTACTCTTAATATTCTTTGTAACAACACTTATATTGTAAGTTCTAAAGCGTACGGTACGTACCTAATAGGAAATACAACCCTGTGAATTAAGTATTTATTATATATTAATAAACCCCGTGTGTTTTAAGAAAACTAATATTGTGTTTTGTTTTTTTCTGGAATATATTTTCTGAGGAAATCTTTCGAGGAAACACTCCTGATCATTGTTTTCTGGTGGAATAAATTTGAAAATGTCAGGGAGCGGTTTCTTGGGAACCTCTTATTTTTTTTAAATTTAATTTTTAATAAAAATTATAATTTTTATTTTTACAATTTTATCCTTCGCTGAGACTGAAACTTGGTCGTGTGAGTTTCTGTGCGAGCGCTAAACTACTCTACCTCGACCTACCGAAACCAAAGTGTCCTAAAAACATCACAGGAAGTAATCGAATTCCATCTGCTCTGTGCTTTCCCAAGGAAAAACTTCTATATCTCTCTTTAATGACAGTCATAGGGCAGTAGACATCTGAGTAGGAAACAACAGACTCCCCTCCAGCAGAGGCACTCCTAACAAGCCCATCCGCCCTCTCATTTCTCATGATATCCCTATGACTCGGAACCCAGACCAAGGATATGCTACAAGCATTCCCAAGGAGCTTAAGCTCCTCTTTACAACGGAGATTCTGGAAAGAGTTTCCCATAAGCGATGCCAAAATAAAGATTTAAATTTCTTATAAAGTAAACAAAAACCTTATTTTTGATTGACTATAAGTGATATTTTAAACTAAAAATTCCAAACTCCCGCTTTTAATAACATCCAATTCTGTTCGTCATCCCTAACTTCTGGATTCTAAACAATCTATAAATTAAATGAACACGAAAATTGATCAAAATCTCTGTTATTAATACCACAATAAAAGTTTGCTTTTTTGTACTGAAATTTAAATATAAAATATTAGAACAGTGGTATTATATTTACTCAAAATGACTTGCAATTAATTTTAATTTTTATTTTTAACTATTTTCTGTTTTCAAAAAAATTGTCTTCTTTTTAAGCAGCAGTTGTTTGCTTTTTTGTTTTTTATAATATTTTTATATTGCTTTTATTTTTTTTTTAGTACGCCAAGAAACTTTTTATTTTGAATGTCTATTCTGGGACAGAATATTTTAGTTTCTTGCAATAAAAATTTATAAATAAAACTTTATTTTGCTTAAAGAAAAAACCAGGGACACTAGAATAAAACACAAAGTATTTAATTTAAATTTAAATTTTAAAAATTAATAAACAAAAGTATTATTTGCTGCAATGCAGTTGACCAAAATAACTTTTGAATAAAACATTCAGTTCTGCTAATGTTTGTACATATTCCTTAACGGATGTTAATTCTCATAAGAATACCAGTATTAGGATCTTAGGCTATTAAAATTCATATAATAAGTATATTATAGATCCTTTAAATATTCGAATTTAATTCGAAAAAATATATAATAATTAAAGGATTATGAGCCAAAATATGTAGCAAAAAGAGACAATATATCGATGGTAATATATAAGATTTTATTATGATCAAAAGAACTATATATATATAGATGGTGCCTAATCCGTGACTATAATAGATACAAAAGGACTGGCTGGAGAATGCCTATTGCTTCTCTAATACTAGTTGCAGTCATGGGACCTCGGGATATCCGCATTGACCTGAAACATTTCATTTCGTTTTTTGAAGAACTAAAATCTGATTTGAATTCCATTTGCGAACGACATTAAACTATTTGCCCTGGCTGATTACAGACAAGAGATGCATTACTTGAACACCTCTTTCCCACTATAGTACGTAACCACAAGACTGCTGTCGAATAATATAAAATATCCTGCTTAAATTATATAAAATCTAAAATAATTAAGAATTATGCGCAAGGAAATTAATTTATAAAGAAATAATTGAGTTCAAAAATAAATAAAAAAAGGCACACAATACTTTTTAATTGCATTTAGCATTTGCATTTGTGTTGCCTTGCAGCATATTTTCCATTTTCTCCTTTTCATTTTTTCTAATTTATTAAAATTAATTCCTTTTGGGAAAATAAATCTTTAGTTTTATTTTACTTGTTTTGTGTTTTTTCTATCAGTTTCATCATTACACTCATTATAATTCTAAAATAGTAGTTCGTGGTGTTTTTACACTTTTCTTGTTTATTTTGCTGTTATTGTTGTTGTTGTTGTTATTGTTTTGAAGAAAAAATAATAATAAAAAAACAACAACCTGATACTCCTCTAATTGCTTTATAAACTTTACTTAGCGGATGAAAATGGTGAAAATCAAAACAAATTCAAGTTCCTCTCATTTACGAGTACAAGCAATTTTCAAAAGAACGGGCGATAAACGTTAAATGAAATGGAAACAAACAAACAAATACAACAAAAAAAATACCTTTTGGGTTTAGAAAATGAATATTTTTTTCCAGCATATTTCAGTTATATAGTTGACTAATACCCAACAGTATGGATTTTTTTTTATTTTTTCCCATCTTTGTATTTCAATTTCCTCTAAAAATCGTTTTTTTCCTCATTCCTTTTGCATTATTGTCATCTCTTTGCTGGGGATAAATTTTTTTTTATAATTGCATAGAAATGAATTACAAATGCAATACAACAACAACAACAAAGTAGAAAGAAAATTGAAAAATATAGATGCAAAAAAAAAAGAGAAGAAACAAAACAAAGAAACCGGGAAATTGAACAACAGGATATTGTGAACGGTTTCGTTATGGTAACCATGAGATGATGAAAGAAAACAGCTACAACATCAGTAACAACAAGAACAACAACACATAAATCGTTCAACCAAAGTGTAAAGTGACTTAAACTTAAAGTGTGGCAGCGCGAATTGAATCCAGCTATTTACTGATACCCTACAATTTGCTGACCCACTTAAATCGATATATCATATATTAGGGGGGGTCGTGGCATAGTGTTAGGGCGCTCGCACAGAAACTCACACGACCAAGGTTCAATCCCAGCGATGGACAAAATTATATAAAAATAAAAATTTGTGGTTTTCTAAAATTACAATTTAAATTAAACATTAAATTTAAAAAATAAGAGGTTCTCCCTCCCTCCAGCAATCCATCTACAAGAAACCGCCCCCAGACATTTCTAATCCATTCCACCATAAACCAATGATCAGGAGTACAGCGCCCCCTTCTGGAAAGATAACAGCTAATCTCACATTTAAACATCCACCGACAGATGAGGCACTTGATGTTTGATCATTCGATGGTGAAGGTATAACACGGGCTCTTGAGTGGACAATTTGACAGCAACATGTTTCATCAACAAAACAAAGAATACAATGCATTGCATGAGTAGGGGTTTATCCCTGAGTATTGGTCTTAATAAAAAAAAAAATCACAGTCCCTAGCTGTCGTGCCTTCATCAGAATCTATTCCTTCTCGATTACAAATGTTTCTCCATTTGCACAAATTAAGTTTTTAGAAAACAACTTCAACTGCTGTCAGTCACATAAACGAAACACACTTTGACTGTGCCGAAGCAGTCTTGTTTAAATATATTTCCACACAAGACTAGTAATATAACAGTATTTTGATTTTGACCTACTTTTTTAAAAGAGAATAATCCCTGCTTAAAAGTATGACTTTAGGTACGTTAAAGCTGAGAACAAATATTAAATTATTTCTTAAAATAAGAAAGAAAGAAAATCGTACTACAATTTAGTTTTTTAGAATCGGGTATATTCTGTGAAATCTAAATCAATTGCTTCTCAAATATTTCTCTTCCTCCTCCATTCCTCTACGTGGGATAATCATCTTGTCGTAGTGTAGAGGCTTACAGTGCAAGTACTCAACAGGCTAGGCTGGCGAAAACAACAGCTCTCTAACTCCTGCAGAAACAAATTTCCTTTAGGCTCGCATTTTTAAAGTAGGACTTTTGTTTTTTTATTTGTGACTGATATCAGATACGATATTAGTGAGTTTAAATCAAAGGTCCATCCCTCATGTTTTCCTGGACCAACACAATGCACTACATGAGTGGCGTTCATCCTCTGAGCGTTGGATTCAATTAAAAAAAAATTAACACTTATAGTGTTTTCTTTTCTACCAAAAAGTGGGTCATTTTATTTAAAATATGCAATTTTGTGTTTGTTTCTCAAAAATATTTTGCTCTCTGTAAGGGTTTCATGTTTTATTCTACAAAATTCACACTTACTAATGGCGAAAGGCATTGCATTTTACGCCCTGTATAAATCGACAGTGTGATATACAATAACCCATTATAACCCAAGTATCCTTTTTTTCGTACACTCTTTAATCCGAAAAAAGACATACATTTTACATGTTGTCTAAAAAACCCGTCTTTTTTCAATTCTTTTTTGAACCCAACCCGGATTGGAATGACCATACCACCAATGGAAAGCTGGGATCCCAAGCTAACTGGTGATATACAATTTTCTATTATAAATTCATAATTGGAATTTTCCTAGAATTCCAAACGGTAAGAAAGCGTGTAAAATTACTGGTATTGCCCTATGAAACAGATGATTTTTATTTACTTATAAGGCTACCATACAGAGTTTGGAAAAAATCGCTATAAATCTTTATTAAATTTTAAAGTTAATTTTTTTCATTATTCTGTTAAATAAACATTATATCGGAAAAGCCAGATGATCTTTGTTATAAAACAAATTACATTTCGTGTTACAAAAGTGTTATAAAATTAAATTTCTTGTAAAAAAAGCGTTATAAATTTTAAGCCATCAAATCAGCAATCTGGCAACGCTATTGTTTTGTTTACATTTTTTAAAGAAACAGCAGAATTTAAGAAGCATTTATAAGAATTTTAATAAAAATCAAAATAGGAATATTGCAGCCTCAATTTTATGTGCAAAGATTGAACTGAATCATTTGCTAGATTCATCTTCTTCGTCCGATGAAGACGATTTAATTATTTTATTTCAACCAAGTCATCAATCAAAACAATGCTGCTCCCTTTTTTTATTTGTGTTTTTTTTCTCGCCAAATAATCAACGCCATTATTACAGGGTTGGTTAAACCTTTTTTAATTTTCCCTATTAACAGGGCGGCATTTTTATGGTAGAAAAGAAATCACTATTGAATGAAAAATTTTTTTTTTGTAGTTTTAACAA
Organism: Metopia argyrocephala; assembly: GCA_963576795.1. NCBI lineage: Eukaryota > Metazoa > Arthropoda > Insecta > Diptera > Sarcophagidae > Metopia > Metopia argyrocephala. The sequence goes on along the minus strand of CAUYWT010000051.1, from coordinate 17,030 downwards.
CCAAAGAGGTTATGTTAGTGGTCCTTAAAAAATTAATAAAAAAAAGAATTAAAATCTTTTCACATTTTAAAATTAACGCAATTAGAATTTTTACTCGAATTTGATTTACAAAACATATTCGGATATAATGGGGAACAGGGTCCATTTATAAGGTCAAATATCTTTTACAAATATACTCGTACAACCACAAAATATACAACAGGCATTTTAGTGTTCTGTGGCAATGAATTTTGAACTAAGGAAACAAATATATGGACAGTTTTGTTGGCTTAACAATACAGCAAAATCAGACTAAGAATTAAGTTGACCTTATTATATGAAAATTATGATGTTTTGTCAGTGATAGACTGTCAAGTTTTCTCTCAGTATAAAATGATATTATATTTATACTATCTCGTTGCTACTTTTCTTTTTTAACTAATCTAAGCTCACTCTTATTCGGGTAAAGTTCTTCAGATTATATCAAAAGTGGATGAATTACTCTTTTATCACGAAGTTATAGTCACCTACCAGAGTCACAGGTTGTTGAATTTTTTATTGCTTAAGCCAATAACTTGGTTTCAGTGCAGTCTAATCTCAGATGATTATTTCAGTACCAGAGTCGGCAAACAAACAAAACATTTCGCAAACGTTACCACAAAGTCATAAACCTTTAAAATGCTTTTTTAATCGTATTGTACATGAGCAAAACCAAAACAAATACTTTCTAAATTAGAAAGAGCGCAAACGAAAAAATTTCGCTTATTGCTGTTGTGCTTGCTTTGTTATTCTGTTAAATTTCTATAATTTGCTCTTATTTCTCTTCTTTTCTTTTTCTTCTCATTCATTTTTTGTTGTACCTACGCACATTTGAGTTAGTGTATTTGTAGTGCTCAAAACAAAAACAATATACAAAACTAAATGTGACAATCGCTCTCACTGTTTTTGTTTTGTTTTTGTTTTAGTCATTGTAAAGAACAAAACAAAATGAGATCAAACGAGCCGTTTTCTTTATTTTCCTACTCTGTTCAGTACTACCTTTTATTTACTTTGTTCTTTTATTTTATTTTGTATGTTACAATCACAAGCGCAAACCATGTATATCTTAAACATGTGTAGTGAAATGTAATACAGAAAAGAGCTCAAAAGAATATTGAAATTGTTCTTCGTAACATTTCTTTTCTAAAACAATTAACAGACATACTAATCCTGTTGCACAATTAAGAAATCAAGTTTACGAGTAACGAGACTGAAAAAGAAATGAAAATAATGAAATTGACATATTTTTCTTAACTTTTTTTTTTAAATTTCAATACTTTTATGCTTGCAATTTAATCATTTTGATTGGTTGTCTACATCTGGGAATGTTAAGATGAAAGAAAGAAGGTTATAAGAAAGTTTTTCTATAAAAGTTATAAGAAAATTTTATAGCTTTTTTTTGTTATACCAAGACTCAAAGTATGTATATTTTGCCTTTAGATATAAAAACAAGTAATTATTTCAAACAAAATGATCTCATTTTAAGTTATAATTTAATAAAATCTCAACAAACAGTAGATACTCGTAACATAGTATCTCAATGTTAAAGTAAAGAAAAAAGAAATTAAATTAAAATTAAAAAATTTTCGAGAAATTTTTACTTTTGCAGCTACTGAAAGCTATATTTACACCACTTAAGTCCTCACCTAAATTCTGTATCAGAAGTGCACTCAAATAGACTCAAATCTAATCATATATGTTATTTCTAAATCACTTTTTTTTGTCGGTTGCAAATATCTCCCATACCACGGCATCAAATTTATGACGAAAAATAATTAGAATTTGAAAAATTAATATTTTCATTGATAAAAATTATATTTTATATAGAACTGCATGATAATACTGTTGTCCTTATGATTATATGTTTTTGTTCAAGTGTGGTAATACAGGGTCACTTAATAGTAATGCAGTTCTTCCATTCTGGCAATACCGCTTTTTACTATAAAAAGCTGTTTTGGCAATACTTTGCAGTAGTTGTTAGATCAAGTGCGATAAACAGGGTCGCTTAATTGTAATGCTATTCCACATACTATATATTGTTACGAATTGTCCTTTAGAATTCGTTTTATTTTTCAAGGGTTCGATACTTGTAAACTAAAACACCGATACTTTTCGATTTAAAGCTTTATTTACACTATTTAACGTTTAAAATACAACTAACTCAAAACCTTAATATGTAGCCCTATTTATAGTTCTAATGTTTAATTCTAGTAATTTCTATTGTTTTATGTATTAGTTTTTATATAATTATACAACAACAATTTCAGTTTTAATTTTATATAATTTTAAATATACATGTGTTTTGTTTTTGTAACTATATAATTTTCATATACATTTTAAAACAACATGTATTTGTGTTAGTGAGTTTTATATACATTTTCCCCTACATGTATATTTGTTTTTGTAATGATTTATAATTTTATAAACATATTTGAGAATGTTCCTAATATATTTGTGTTTGTAATAATAATAGTAAAACCTACTTTAAAAGACTGTAATGACGATTTTGCTATATAAAATTATTTCTTCGTAACACTGCCGCCCACTTAAGCCTGTTCGTCCCGAATAGGCTCATTTGCACCTCTCCCATAGCTTGCTAGTCTTTCCAGGTGTACAACCTTCATTTTCGATCTAGGGCTGTTGTGCTTCTGTATTCTATAGACCACATCATTAATTCTCTTGATTATTTTGTAGGGTCCATCCCAGTGTGTCTGTAGTTTGGGAGACAGCCCTTTCTTTCGCTGCGGGTTGTAGAGTAGAACCAGTTGACCTTCATAGTAGCCTTCAGTATTTACAGCTTTATCATATCTGGCCTTCATTTTGTCGCTGACCATTTTTAATCGCTTACGCACAAACTCATGCACTTCGTTCAAATTCTCTTGGGCTTCATTGTTGCTTGACTCCTCTTCATTGACATGCGTTGGCTTGGTACCAAATTCCAAATCTCCCGGTAACTTCAGCTCGGCTCCAAAAATTACCTTGGCAGGCGTTTTTGATGTTGAGTCATGTACAGCTGATCGGTATGCCAGTAGAAATTTTGGTATGTGCTCATCCCAATCTTTTTGTTGATCACTGACCACTTTACGCAGATATTCCTCTAGAGTACGATTGAATCTCTCTACCATGCCATCCGACTGTGGGTGGAGGGGCGTCGTTCTAGTTTTCTTGATGCCGTATGTCTCGCACATTTCTTTAAACACAGCTGACTCAAAATTTCTGCCTTGGTCAGAATGTAGTTCTGATGGTACTCCATAGCGACATACCCAGTTATTTACAAACGCTTGCACAATCGTTGTCGCCTCCTGATTGGGCATGGCATACACCTCTGGCCATTTACTGAAGTAATCCATTACGACCAGAACATACCGGTTACCACTGTTGCTGACAGGAAATGGACCTGCTACATCCATCGCTATTCGCTGGAACGGCGCTCCTGAGTTATATTGCTGCATTTGGCCTCGGCTTCTTCTTACTGGACCTTTTGCTGATAGACATTGTGTACAGTTCGCTATCCAATCGGCTACAGCTTGCTTACATCCAACCCAATAGAACCGCTGCTTCAACTTTTCTAAAGTTTTTGTTACACCAAGATGACCACCACTTGGACCATTATGGAACTCATTCAAAACTTCACTCATCTTGGAGGGAGGCACCACAATTAAGTTGGAGGTTGACTTGCCATCTGCACTTTCCCATGTTCTGTATAAACATCCATCTATCATCTTTAAGCTGCTCCACTGTGCCCAATACGCTTTTGTTAGCGGTGATTCGGCTGATATTTCGTTGCGGGTAGGCCGTGTATTATTCTCTATGGCCCCAATGATCTTAGACAGTATTGGATCATTTCTCTGCGCATTTGACCAGTCTTCGCTAGCCTCTATCCGTGTTAGACGGATATCGCCAATGGATTCTTTTGTTTCAGCTTTTACACAATGCTTGCATTCCATGTTGCACGGCCGCCTCGACAGAGCATCTGCATTGCTGTGTTTTATACCTCGTCTATGCTCTATTTGAAAATCATAACTTTGGAGGCGTTCGATCCATCTTGCTAGCTGCCCCTCAGGATTTTTAAATTGCAGCAACCATCGTAGTGCAGAATGATCAGTTCGCAGCAGGAAATGTTGGCCATACAAGTATTTGTGATAATGCTTAATGCACTCCAACACCGCCAGTAATTCACGCCTTGTCACACAGTAGTTCTTCTCAGGCTTTGAAAGCGTTCGACTGTAATAGCCTATGACCTTTTCTGCACCATCGATCACTTGTGATAGCACACCGCCAATACCATATCCGCTTGCATCGCTGTCTAGTATGAACTTCTCACCTGGGACTGGATACGCCAAAACAGGTGCTGTACATAATAGCTCTTTTAATTTCTGGAAAGCATTTTCTTCCGTTTCACGCCAATGGTATGGCTTCGATTTCTTAGTTAATTCGTGCAAACTTGCTGCCACACTCGCAAAATTTGGCACAAAGCGCCTATAGTACGTGCATAGTCCCAAAAAGCTGCGCAATTCATGAAGATTTTGTGGACGAGGCCAGTCCTTTACTGCTCGTATCTTATCTTCATCCGTAGATATACCATCTGCAGTAACGAGGTGACCCAAATATTTCACCTCCCTTTGGAACAGCGCACACTTCTTCGCGCTAAGCTTCAATCCAGCCATGGATATTCTTTGAAGAACTTCTGCCAAGTTTTTGAGGTGTTCATCAAAAGTTCTGCCCATAACGATTATATCGTCGAGATATACCAAACATGTTTTCCAATGCAGACCATTCAACACTCGTTCCATGAGACGCTCAAATGTAGCCGGCGCATTGCATAGTCCAAACGGCATAACTTTAAACTGCCATAAGCCACCATTAGCGCTGAAAGCTGTCTTCTCTTTGTCTTTTTCTGCTATCTCCACTTGCCAGTAGCCACTTTGTAGGTCTAGTGTGGAGAACCACTTCGTCCCAGCTAGCGTATCCAGCGTGTCATCAATCCTTGGAAGTGGGTAGCTGTCCTTTTTAGTGACACCATTCAGCTTTCTATAGTCTACGCAGAATCTTGTGCTTCCATCTTTCTTTTTCACAAGGACTATAGGCGAGCTCCAAGGGCTGGATGATGGCTCAATTACGCCATTCTTCTCCATTTCACAAACTAGTTCTTTAACCTCATTTCGCTTTGCAAGTGGTATGCTTCTTGGTGTTTGCTTTATTGGTTTTGCTTCGCCAGTGTCAATTTTATGTTTCACTATGGCAGTTCTTCCTTGACTTTGACTTTGTACAGCAAATACGCAGGAATGCTTCTGTAACATCTGCTTGGCTTTATTTCTTTCAGCAGCAGTTAATTTGGCTACCCATTTCTCCACATGTTGTTTGAATACCGCCTTGTCTTTTGTTGACATAGTGACAGGCTCCGTCTTTCTTTCATTATTCACTATCACCTCTACTGGAGCACATTGACCCACATCGGAGTTTTCATTGATGACTTTTTCATGGCTCGACAAGTTTAATACTCTCACAGGAACTACTCCTTCTTTACTGTTCTTCACAAGGGCTTTTGCTGTTAATGTTTCATTTTTGATTTTTGCCGGTTCTGTTACCCACAAGCGGTTGTCCTCACAATCTCCCTCAATGCGTGCCCATATCAAAGTTTCAGACTGTGGTGGCAGTTTTTGTCTTGCAACAGGAACTAATTTTCTGACATTAGTTTGGACATCATAACCCACATCAAGAGGTATATCGACATTACCCCAACTCATTATTTGTTGCCCCATATCTAAGTTGATGCCATTGACTATCATAAAGTCCGCTCCAATGATAACTTCATCGACAATATCGGCAACAATAAATACATGATTCACACTTATGTTGGCCATTGTTACCTTTGCTGTTATTTTACCGTAGACAGTAGCAAACTCACCTGTAGCTGTCCGCAGTCTGACATTGGTTATTAGCTCATATTTATCTTTAATTATATCGCGCCTGATAATTGATTGCGTTGCTCCAGTATCTATGGTAAAGATGTGTTTGCTTCCGTTAATATATCCACACGCTGTGAGGTTGCTATTTCTTTGCTGCATAACTGATATAGAGATTGTGGGGCACTCACTTGTGGGAGCTAGCTCTTGCCCCTTAGCGCTAGCTCGATTTAGTTTAACGGGGACTCTTGAGACGATTGCTGTTGATTGGCCCGTTTGCTGCTTCTTGGTGGTGAGACGGACCTCGTTCTTTTCCTTGGTGCTTTGCAGTTACGTTGAAAATGTCCGCTCTTTCCGCAGTTAAAACATTTGGCTTTATCTTTTGGCTGAATTCCAGCAAGAATTTGCTTAACCATTTTCTCAACGTTGCTGAGGACGTCTTCGTTTTCCGGCACGGTTTCTATCGCTCTCATTTTATGCACCTGTGGCCTAGACATTATACGTGCAGTCTCTTGAGCTAAAGCAAAGGCCACTGTGTCTGCAAAACTGGTTCTTTGGCTGGTACATACCGCAATCTTTACATCGGGGTCCCGGATGCCGTTTATAAATGCTTCTATCTTGAGATGCTCCACAAGTTGGTTGTTTTCTGCAGGATAAGTTAGCTGCACCAACTTCTCTATCTCCATAGCGAAAGCCTGTAGGGATTCATTTGCTCGCTGCGTTCGACATCTTAATTCCATGCGATATAGATCTCTTTTATGTTCATCACCAAACTTTCGCTGCAGTGTCATCATCAGCTCATCGTAGTTGCCTCTGCAGTTAGTAGTCATGGTTTCTAAAATTTCTGCAGCTGTGCCTTTTAAAGCCAAAACAAGCTCCAAAGCCTTTATTTCATCAGTCCATCTATTAATATTGGCAACTGTTTCAAACTGGTACTTAAAGACTGATAATGATGTGCTGCCATCAAAGGATGGAGTCTTTATTCCGCTTGAAACTTCTGGTATAGCACGCACTGGTATAGATCGTTGGCACTGAAGACCATGGATTTTCTCCTCGAAATCATTAAATTTTTCATCAACAACTTCTTTTAGATTATCAAAATTTTTCTCCATGTCCGCCATGTTTTCTTCCATATCAGAGAACTTTACACTCATATTTTTCTCCAAGTCGCACACTTTTGCCTCGACGCCTGTGACTCTTTTGCTTATTGATTCGGACATTTCAGTCAACTTATCATTCGTTGCTTTTATCTCCGAAATAAGTTCATTATTGTTGGCTAATAGTGCTTTCGTTTCTTGCACTTCAGCCAGTAGCGTTTTATTTTGGGCTTTACATGTTTCTTGTACTTCAGCTAATAATGACTTGTTTTGTGCTTTAGTAGTTTCATGCACTTCAGCCACCAAGAGCTTATTTTGGGATTCAAACCTGGATTCCATTTTATTAAATTTATCCATCATTGCAGCCAGCATTAAATTTATGTCCACATTGCTGGTCTTGGTTTGTGTACATACTTCTGGTTCATCTTCTTCATCGAATTCGTAGGCGTCGATATCAATACCACGATGACGGAATTCTTCTAATAGTCTTCTTTGTAGCTCCACCTTGTTGTCGGCAGCTCCAGCTTGTTCAACTCTCTTTTGAGTCGGTCCACCTTTAGCTCTTGGAATTTCATTTTTCTCTCTTTTTTTTTTTTTTTTTTTTTTTTTTTTTTTTTTTTTGTTTATTCAGTTATCCTTTTCGTTATCCTTTTTTTCAGTTATCGTTTGCGTTATCCTTTTTGAATTATCCCTGCGTTATCCTTTTTCAGTTTACAATTTCACTTCTGACACCAATTGTTACGAATTGTCCTTTAGAATTCGTTTTATTTTTCAAGGGTTCGATACTTGTAAACTAAAACACCGATACTTTTCGATTTAAAGCTTTATTTACACTATTTAACGTTTAAAATACAACTAACTCAAAACCTTAATATGTAGCCCTATTTATAGTTCTAATGTTTAATTCTAGTAATTTCTATTGTTTTATGTATTAGTTTTTATATAATTATACAACAACAATTTCAGTTTTAATTTTATATAATTTTAAATATACATGTGTTTTGTTTTTGTAACTATATAATTTTCATATACATTTTAAAACAACATGTATTTGTGTTAGTGAGTTTTATATACATTTTCCCCTACATGTATATTTGTTTTTGTAATGATTTATAATTTTATAAACATATTTGAGAATGTTCCTAATATATTTGTGTTTGTAATAATAATAGTAAAACCTACTTTAAAAGACTGTAATGACGATTTTGCTATATAAAATTATTTCTTCGTAACAATATAATAAAATTGTAAAAGCCATTTTGGTAATGCCGTAAAATGGCATTGTTTGTTGTATTGAAGTTACTAAAATTTCTATTAATTATTGTCATTTTATGTTACAAAAATGACAACTAACGGTGCGAAATATTCGCACGGGTCATCCTGAGCTTAAAATTATTTCCGTTTGAGTTGTAACTGTTATAATCTGTTATAATCAGATAAGAACTTAGGTTGTGTAAATATAGCTTAAGCGCTACCTGAACTAAGTTAAGAATCATTCCTAGAAAGTTCATATGTTTTAGAAAGTTGTTTATGGAGATCGTAGGTAAATTTTTGTACTTCATTGCTTCCTCAAATTTTGAATGGTGGACCTACCCAGGGGGTAAAAGGTAAAAAAGATCGAATTTTTTTTTTATTTATTTTTTTTTTTTTTTTCATAACAAGAGCTAAAACTTTGCCTCATAAAGTACATCAAAATATCTAAAGGTTTGCAAGATATGAGCCTGAGAATATCCTCGCAAGAATTAAATAACGCTGTAATGACCCAAAATCGAAAATACGTTTTTTTGCATCATTTTTATCAGAAAAAATACGCTTCGATTGGTCCCAGTCCCAGATTTCTATAATGAAAAGAATTTAATTTAAGCCGTCTGCGTTTTGAGAAATACCAGTGTCTTTGTTCTACTTTCATACAGGTTTTTTGGCTCTGGTGAACATTTAAGGTTTTGTCAGTTACAGCGCTCTTTAATTCCATAGACGATATGTTTTAGAAAATTGTTCCTGTACTTCATCGTTTTCTTAAATTTTAAACAGTTTGCTATCTATGACACAAAACAGGGGATTAAAGTTAAAAATATCGATTTTTTTAAGTTTTTGCGATTTTGGTCTAGAAGGTGAAGTTTTTTTATTTTTTTTTTTTTCATGACAAGGGCTACAACGTTGCCTCAGAAAGTACTTCAACATTTCGAACGGTTTGAAGATATGAGCCTGATAATATGTTTACTTTTGAGCAAAAATAACACCGATGCCCCAAATGTTTGGAAACCCATAAAAAAGATTTCATTAATTGTGGAAGGCACGGGTATTCTTTTTTTGGTCTTTTATCATGTATTGGTGTCCGTATATGGTTATTTTTTTTTCATACTGCACATTCATTCGATATTTGTGTATAAATGCAATTCTGTTTTTTAGCCCTTAACTCGTCCAGGATTACGCCAGTTTGGTTGTTCCAACGAACTTGAACATATTGGAAGAAGTTAGCAATTGGTACTTAATAATTGGTAATCATTAAAGTGTCTTTTCGTTATATACATGAATCTTCCAAAAGAGCTTAGTATCTGTCAGTTGAATCAATTCGAAATCTACACAAATCACTCCAAACTATTCGTTGTCAATTAAGATATCCATTGAGTCTGCAGTATCTTGTCAGAAGTCTAAAGCCACCCTAGAAATCTAGTGCACGACTCAAAACTTCCTCTGTCATAGTGTCTGAGTAAAAGTAAGGCCTGTTTGGATAAAGAAGAAGAACCAGCTCCTCTTGCTTAGTATATCTTGCTTCCTAAGTATATGTTTCTAAATTGCATTCGATATTCTGGCCTTCTTCTTCTCTGAGTTAATATTTACATAATTACCCATTACAACCCTTTACGGCCTACCTTATCACAGCAATTTTGTATGAACACCCGAACCAACAGTTTACCCTTCAATCCGAAGGACAGACTTGAGAAGCTTGTTAATAGCAATCAGTTACTTTCAGAGCTTTTCCCAGATGACTGCTAAGAGGTAGTCGCCGAAAGAAATATTTTTGTTTTCAAGATGACAGAGCTGGGATTTGAAGACGAAGATTTTGCCTAGTACGCCAAAACACCTACCACTAGACTTTTATATTTTTTGAGAACGGTTAAAGCTAATGTTTCTAAATTTGGTCTAAAAGTTTTAAGGTTCCAGTACCTACCCTACTATTACCAGTTTGGTAATAGTCAGTCCAGCATTACTTGGCGACATACATACGTAAGCAAAAAATAGCCTAAATTTTTATATAGTATGTATATATAGAAGATACAACTTTTTTTATAAATTGTTTTATAGGGTATCACATAATTCAGAGTATTTGTATAAAATTCTATATCCTCTAAATTTTATTTTATACAACAACAACAACAACAACAACAACAACAAATTAATATTATAAATATAATAAATAAAAGCTCCATATTTCTTGTTTAAGGTAAATTAATTCAATTAATTTAACATTTCGCCTTCATTTTAATTGGTTGTATTTGTTAAAGGCTTACTGTTATACTGAATGTCAATGAGGTTTTTCTGTGATAAAGTGAATGACAAGCTGTTGAGCATGACATATATGGGTGTGTACGGGGTAAAGGAAGTAATAGGTAATTGCTTTTGCATAAACAGTTGTACAGCCAACTTTTACTAAATGTCCCTTTTTAAACCGTTAGATAGAAGCACTTTAAAGCCCTTTACAATTTGCCTAAATAACGATTTAACCTTTTTTTCTTACCGCTGTATGTTTGTGTAGAAATTAATGGCTTTTTGATTGTTTCTCGTTTACCAAAGCATATCAAGAAAACGAATAATATTGTAATCGTTTATACTCTCTAGCTTTCTTTCTCTTTCCCTCTTTTGCCTGTAACTTAATCGTTATCGTTTTATCGTCAACATCATGATTGTCGTCATCATTGCTCCCCAGTTACTAATTTTTGTTTATTTGTTTTACAGCTCTGCTCTGGTAAAGCCTTGGCTCTTGTTACCTTTTCCTTAAATCTAAACATTCATTTACTCGTACTTACTCGCACATGTAAGTGTTTGTAAAAAATTTGTATGTATTAGTGGTTTTTTTTTAAAGGACATAACAAGAAACACCTGTAAATGGTTTGAATATTCAATTTCCACCAAAAAAACAAGAAACAACATCAATAGCAACAACGTAAACATGTGTAATTCAAAGGATATCATTTGAACATAACGATACTTTAAAAAAAGAAAATAAAAAATGAAAAAACTAAGCACAACATAGTAAGCTAAGAGGGCGAAAGAGAAAGAGAAAGAGAGAGAGAAAGTGTTAAAAGAAAGTGTGAGAAACAACAAAATTACATTTAGAAATACAACAGTGAAAACAACAAAATAACATTAAGGTGTTGTAAATTTATTTACCCAAAAGCTCAGACAAGTGTAAATAAGAGACCAACACTGCCTTTAAAAAGAAAAATTTGTTTTTTTTTTTTTTGTTTTTGTTGTTTATTATTTTTGTTCTACAAACGGACCAGTCGACCATATGCCACGGCTATTACCATTGCTGCTGCCAAGAACCAACAAGTAGAGAAAAGTATTGGCAATGACAGTTACAAGCAAACGACATCAGCACCATCATAAAATAATGACATTCAACAAATTTGCCTTTGGGGACGTTTATATTAATGAAAATATTCAGTTGAACACACCAGCAAACAGACAGACAGACTTACAGATTAATGTTCACAATCCAAACGAACTGGCTGACTTTTGTAAAAACATTGGAGTGTTTGGACATCCCAATACTATAAATGAATGGTTAGACTGTTGGACAAGTAAACTACATCTCGTAGTGTTGAAATACACAAAATATATAAAAATTTATATGAAGTGTTATCGCATCCATGATCTTTATCTTCTTTTTAAATATTTTTCTCATTTTTTTTATTTGCATTTAAAACTTTGTTAAGCATTGCTACGTAAGATTTTCTTTATAAAGAGGATATGGCATTATAACCATGAGTTGAGAAGAGAGAGGAGAGTACAGAGAGATAGAGAGAGAGTTATGATACTACTGGTGTGTTACTGATTATAATTATTATGAGACCACTAATAAATGTTAATGATTTTAAATGAGAGCTGTTCTTCTGGCAAAAACATAAAAATTCAATTGAAATAAAATAGAAAAATTAAATAAAAGTTGTCAAGAGATTTTTATAAAATTTAATTCATTTAGTTTTAGTTTTTTTTGTAATGTTCCTTAATAATAGCAGCCACAAAGGGGGTTGGCTTATAAATAGAGTTGCCTTTCATTAGATGTTTCTGTAATAACAACCATTGCTGACCGATTTTAAATCATGTTAAAAAAAATAAAATTGCATTCTGTCGCGCAATGGCAAGTTCCTTACAGTTTAATTAAAATCTGTGCGTGATACCAATATCATACTCAAAACGAGATATATTTACTTTAATAGCAGTAACGTACTGTTGCGTTTAATCTTCTTCAACGTTTTGTTTCCATCAACTTTTTCAAGAGAAATAATTTCTTATGTGGAATCGGGGATATCTAGCTTATTAAATGAAAACGCCTTATTTTTGTGATCACATAAATTAGTTCTTAATTCTTGTACAACTTTAGTGAATATTAAACTATATAAATATGTCCGTTAATATAATTTTATTACATGCTTAACGATTTTTACTCAGCACTAACTGTACTACCAATCTTTGCCAGGATCTCTACGACGTCAGTGTTTATTTAGAACTGCTTCACCGTTGTTGTGTTGCCAGTACTTACACTCCTTTGTAGTGTAGCTTCGTAGTTTCCATAACAACTAGAAACGAGATTGTTCGTTTGTGTGTGCTTGTTATTTGCTTATTATGTAAAGTTCTAACATATATTTGTTGTTGTTTGCGAGTTTTGTATGGAATATTAAGTAGTTAATAGAGTGAAGTTCTGTGACTACGTGACTTCAGTATGAACAAGTTGTAAATCTGAGACATGATTAGGTTAAGTTAAAATTGACAGCCACCTCCAAGCAAATCACACTTGGGTCTAATAAGGTCCTGTTGTGATACCACTATATCCACTAAAACATGTCTACGACCGTTGGCCATTCTCCAACCAATCCGATAATTTTACGAAGGTGTGAATTTCATTTAAAAGCACCTCCAGTTAAACAGGATCTGTCGATAAATTTAGGGCACCCAAAAATTTTCGTTCTCAGGTTCCCCTATGCGGGACAATGACAGAGAGGGAAATCTGAGACATAATACAATATCTTCTTTACACTATTACAACACATTTGTGAAAGTAAGGATATTAACATTTACGTTTCAAATGTCGATTGTTAAGCGAAACACCATCGGCCACTAGAACACAGAATAGGTGAAAGTTAAGAGTCTTTTTAAAAGAGTGAAGTTTTGTGGCTAGTTGAGTGGGGTCGTGATATAGTGACTAGAGCATGTTCTACCGTGGAACAAATTTTATAAAGTAAAATTAGAGCTTCCCCCCTCCCTATCAGAAGACCATCTTCAAGAAACCACTCCTTGACATTTCCAGTCTATTCCACCAGAAACGAAAGATCATGAGTTCAGCGCCACTTTCTGGGAATATAACAGCTAATACTATGTTCACACTTGAACTTGTTTTTGAACGCGTTTAAGCAAAATGTTTTAATAACTAAACATAACCGTTCACATTATATTTGAGATGTTTAACAATGACGCTTTATCAGCTGATATTGGATGCAACCCTTCCATTTACGTGTTTAACGAAGTGTTTAAATTTAAAACATCTCATTTGAGATGTTTAACAAAACACGTCAAATCGACGTGTTTAAGGCTTAAACACGATTGAGATGTTAAACACGTTAGGTGTGAACATAGCATTACCTACTGAAGAAGCTCACCACTCAACATCCACCTACAGATGGGGCAATTTCTGTTGATCATTCAAGTGTGAAGATATAAGCCATGGCCATTGAATGGTCAAATTGACACCAACTTTGTCTCATCAACAAAAAGGAGGCATAACATATATATTTGGAAAAAAGGTCTATCTATCTTTAAAATTCCTGTACGATGCACTCATGGGTAGGGAATGATCCCTTAAAAATATATTAAGTATTTGTTGTTGTACTTGTTCTACGATATGCTGACAAATTTTTATTTATTATTTTTTTTTTTTTTTTTTTTTTGTAAGCTTTTGTTTATTAATTTGTTTGTTCCCTTAGAGAAGGAAACTTGGAATTATATATACATAAGAAGAACTGCAATTGAAATCCCTTATAAGAAAACAAAATGAAATTGCGTCATGTATTAAAATCAATTTCTGAATTAAGCGGCCTAACTAAATGTACTTTCATCAGTTTTAATAACTCTTTTGATCGCATCATTGATTACACTCAGGGAAAAAAGCGGTAGAAAACTACCGAAATTGATACCATTTGGTATTGAAATTGAGTTAAGTCCGTTTGTGCTTACTTCGTGAACGGTTGGTATCAATATTTCAATAACAATTCGGTATCACTTTATTACCAACCGTTATTGTTTTGGTAACACACTGTTCTGTTCTTGTTACCAATTTTTTTTATTTTAATAACGCACGGTTCTTACTTTGATACCGTAACCGTTTTGCTTTGTTACCAAGACGTTCACATTATGATAACGCAGAGTTCTTATTACTTTACCTATTTTATTATTTTGTGAACGGCTTGTTACAATTTTATCTACAAACAAAAAACCTATTAAGTGCCAACAATTAAAACACAAAAAAATCTCAATTTACTGTTTATTAAATAAAATCTATATATACTTATATAAAAAAAAAATATTTTGGTATATATTTACATATATATATATATGTATATATATGAATAATTCACTTACTGTTTTATTGAAATACGGTTTTGAATAATTAATTGAATAAAATGCAGATACTCACAAATTCTGTGATCAGTTTTACATATAGATTTTTGTTAAAGAAACCAACTTATATGATTGAAAATGTTTGGTTAAACCTTTTATAAAAACTCCATTTTGATTATCATAATAACCATTCCCTTTTTTGATTAGTTCAACAATAATTTCAAATCCTGAAATGAATATTGTTGAATAATTAAATTTTTCATATATGTAGGTATTCAAGATGCCTTACCTTTAAGACTTTTTCTGCAAATGGGGCAAATTGGAGACCATGGGTTACTATCAATTTGGTTGATGTTCTAAGTGAGCCATTCGAGCCGAGTGGGACGAATTACTTTTTTTAAATCTATTTTTTTAAGACCACATTCTTCTAAATATAAACATTGACACCTTAAAAAAAGCGGTTAATTATATTTTTTCTTACTGCTTTTTTTTACTTACTTTTTAATAAACCAAAATTCTTTCCATATCAATTTATATTCCTTGTCATCAATATTTAGCTCTTTCGTATTAGCAGAGTTTTCTTGCAAAATACTCTCATCCATTTCTAAATAATTTAAATTGTTTACATTTTTCGGATGACATTTCCACACATTATGTATAATAAAAAAACTGAAAAAATGTCTTCATATACCAATATGTTTTACTATAATACCACATCGTTCTTGATTTGATAACATATGGTACTTTTATCAGTTTATTCTATATTTGATACCATATCGTTCATGATTCAATAACAGGTTGCTTCTAATGTAATAACAGAACGTTCTTAATTTATTAACTTATGGTATTTCTGCACCGTTTGTTCTTATTTTAATAAAACATTAAGCTTAATTTAATACCGAAAGTTAACGAAATTTGTTCACGATTCGTTCTTAATTTGATACCATTGGTTAACAATTTTAGAACGCCTTTATTCTCTCTGTGTACGTTTTTTAAATTATTTTGCATTAGACCGGAGAAATGTTTCTGTTTCTAAACATTTAAAATATTGGCGTAAATCATTCTGCGTTGCACAACAACAGAATTTATACAGATATGCTAGTTACTTAGTTTGGAAGTTTGTCAGTAGCATTTGCAACGAAGAATGAATAGAGCTATTGAAAATCAATTTTCTCCTTTTATTTAACCACAATTATAACAACATTTTTTATTATAATCTTACTAATTTTCTTTTTTATTTATTTGATAAAAATTTGTATTACGATTTTATTCTCTTTTAAAAAAAATCGCACAGAATTTCAATTATTTTCTTTCTTATTTTACGTACATAACAGTGTAAACTGATTTTAAATATAAATCGTAAGTCAAAAATTAATGGTTTAATATCTCTTACTTACGTCTGTATATCCTAAAAAAGGCTAAAACTAAAGCTACTAAATTCGGACTGAATGGCTTCCCAATCCATATAAAAATCATAACTCAAAAAAGTGGTTGAGAATTGGACAAGACGGAATGGTATGTTTCACACAAAGTGACTGTAATTTGTTTATATCATGAGAACGATAATAGGAATGTTTTTGAATGTGGTAAAAGCAACTAAAAAAAGTTAATGTTGAATTTGTACCGAAGCTTGCCGAAATTTAGCCAGTAAAGCATAAAGGGGTTAGTAACCTGATAACCAACAAAAGCAAAAGCATAGCATAGAAATACAAACATGTAAAAAGAGGTCTTAATTAACTTCTTTAATTACTGTGTGCAACGACTTTAGTCTTAATTACTTTATAAAATTCATAAAACGTTTAAAAATGAGACTAAATGACTACAACTATTAGTTTTTGAAAGCAAATCTGTTGGCATAGAGAAGCCAAAATTGATTTTTCCGCAAATGAGAAGGTCTCTTTTCGTTTAGTTTACAGTGGCGAAAGAAATTTTACAAAATTTTCAAAGACATAAATAAAATATCAATTTGTTAATCACG
Organism: Metopia argyrocephala; assembly: GCA_963576795.1. Taxonomy (NCBI): domain Eukaryota; kingdom Metazoa; phylum Arthropoda; class Insecta; order Diptera; family Sarcophagidae; genus Metopia; species Metopia argyrocephala. The sequence goes on along the minus strand of CAUYWT010000051.1, from coordinate 192 downwards.
CTTAAATTCCAAAATAATTAGAAAAAATTTCGTGGAATTGTGTATGGGGATAGCCTACTGTTTAGCCATTTAATTTGTTAAATCGTGTTACAATTAAACCTTATTAATAACAAAATATAAACAAAGATTAGTAAATTCTAAATAAATATTTAATAGTAATGAGAATAAAAATTAAAAATGGAGGGTTTGCGT
>CAUYWT010000050.1:0-34673 GCA_963576795.1 Metopia argyrocephala | reverse complement strand
CTAATTCATAGCTAATCTTTTCGACCTCCCATTCAATATTTGTTTCTCAAATGCTCCCTCCTGATAATCACTTATATTAACGTCCTCCCCGTTTAGATTCATAACTTTATTTTCCTTTTCCTCGTCTTTTGCAATTTCGTCAAATCCTGCGTTGTTATCTTTGTCCTCATATATGTAGCATCACATTTTCTTCGTTCTTTTCCATAAATATTTTTGATTCTTCCAATTGTACCTTTCTTCTATTACTTTCACATATTAGCATTTCATTTTTGTTACATTTCTTTAAGTAAGGAACTTCATTATCATTAATTTTGCTTTACATTTCCTTAAAAAATATCTTCCTAACACAACTGAATATCCCATAGATTCGTTATCTACAACCATCAGTGTAATATAAACCATTTTCTTATTTAATATAACTTAACATTTTATTTGACCAAAAATATTTAATTTGCTTTTATTTATTTTGAAAAAAATTTCCTGATTTGGAACGCACGACCTTTTTATAATACTGATGGGGCTTCCCAAATCTATTTGACATTCTACATAATAAGAAATAAAATTATAATTTCTAGCTCTTAAAATAATTTTAATATATCTTACATATTCATTTTTGTTGCTCTCTTTTTTCTTGTACAAGCTTCAGTCTTTTGTAAAATGCACCATATCACCACAAGCAAAACACGCTAGATCCTGTCTTTTGGGTTTACGGCATTCATTTGCAATATGCCCTTTGGTATTGCAATTAAAAAATTTTTTAAAATTGGCTGTGTTTTCTCTATTTGCAAAGACTTCAACATTATAAAATGCTTGTAGTAGCTCATCTGGTGTTGTAAAATTTTGAAGTCTTGCAGTATTTCTTCGATGCCATTAATTAAGTACCTAATAAATTCTTCATTTTAGAGTCCTATACTGCTCGCCAGATTTTGTTTCTCTTTATAGTATGATGAAAAACTTTCGCTGTATTGCCACTTTCGCTTCTTGCAACTTTTTGTGAATACTTATCTTCGATGTTTTATTTTTAAACGTTTGTTGAATGTTCACCATGAGCTCTTCAATAGGGCCCATCAATTGTGATGAATGTAAATCCAGCCATTCTTGTGCTTTTCCCTTGAATTTACAGCATATCAGTGCCCGTACAATGCTGTCGCTTACTTTGTAGCACTCTTACGTTTTTTAATTGTAATAACCAGACTTCCACCTGTTCGTTGCGGTCAAACACAGGTGTCAGTTCCTTGAGTACATCAAATAGCACATTCTCGCTTAATGCTGCCGCTTTATTACCCAGCTCCATTTCCATCTTTGCATTTCGTTTTTTAATTCTAACATTTGCTTTTCCTGTTTTATAATCTCTAATTGTAGCTCTAGATTTTTCTTTTGGTGTATCATATCATCGTCTGTACTTTGTATTTTCTTCACAATCTCAGAAACTCTGTTGTTATGGTGTTGAAATCAACCGACATTCCAAAGCAAAGAGAAAAAAAAAATTTGGTTCTTCTTTGTTGTTTTTTTATATGTATATTTATTTTACTTTCGCACGTATCCCACTTCTGAATTTTAGTCAGCTCCCTTTGAATGTTCACTCAAGACTGTCCTTTATTTCAATCTTCTTTATACAACGCAGTCTATTCGTTTCATCATATACATTTATACTCGTTACATTGTTATTATTTTGCTTAAATACTAAATTGTGACTGCGAACACATCATGTGAGATAACGGCACGCAGTCGTACATTTATGTGTATGTTTATTTAAAGATGTATTCTTACAGTAAAGAGCAATAATCTACGACAACTTAATACTAATGTTACTATGCTTAAGTAATAATATTCCAAAATTCTTATAGCATTAAGTGTACTATTCTGATCTAAATGGGTCCTCATTGGTATATAAATATTTTCTATTATAATATTTAATAAATCTTTGTCAACTTCATCTGATCTGTAAATACTAGGTCTATTGTTTTCGAATAAATGTATTTGATTTATATCATATTTTACCTTTTCAAAATAATTAAATAATTCTCTTAAATTGCTTACTTTTATTTCCGTGCATTTGTTAAAGATGTTGCCAAAGGTTGTTCTTGGTTTGTGGTACTCCCCCAGCTTCGACTTTACTTGATCCCAAGTTGCATTGGTTGCCAATTCCCTGATGTAATTTCCAATTGCACCATTAATTTTTTCATTAATCACATCGCTAGGTTTTCTATTGTTAAGAGAACTGATTGTCATAATAGCCTCCACTGACGATATAAATGCATGGACGTGATGATCGCCTTCCAAACCTATTAGTTGTCTGCATTGCGTAAGAACATCTCGAGGCTCGAGCTAAAATACATACTTACTGTTTTGTTGTTGTACTTAATTAGGCCTTTAGCTGGTTTATAGCCTCCTCTTGTGGGCTTATAACTTTGGCCATATGTTCTTCGTTGACCGATTTTTGTAAGTTTTTTAAATAATTATTTTTCACTGTATTAATTTTCTATTTTTCTGAACAGAAAATTGTATTCCATAATGCTCGATTTTCTATCTTTTTTTTTTTTTTGTTCTTTTTTCTCTTAGTTTTGTTAATGTGCTTTTGTTTTGTATTTACAAACTTTTTGCATATTTAATAATCATTCTCAATATACATATAAATGCATTTTCTTCAAAGCAATGACAAAAAAATTTAAATGGTTTGACTTACCAGCAATCCGGTTCGCAGCTCGATCAAGGCCTTGGTAGAAGTTCGATGATGTTGTTGGTCTTATTAGCAACTCCAAGGGTATTTACATGTATACATAGTTATACTAAAATAATTTTTTAAATGTAATTCTGTTGATTGTCCATCTGACTGAATCCAATGAGCTTATACTATTGCTTATATTTATAAATTTGATTTTCCGTATATACTAGCAATATACATACATAAAAATTTGGTTATGAATTAATTTTCCTCTCTATGAGGTACGTTTCAGAATATCAATTTGATCTGATGCAAAAAAATTAATTGAGTGGTTATTTAATCCCATCATATTGTTTAATATATTCTTTAACCATTAGGCATTTAATCATTAAAGACAAAATTTTCTTCTTACTATCTTTCTGAATCAAATTTTTAAATATCATATATTTTCTTTTCTGTTTTGTAAATTATATATTGTATTATTTTATGAAATAAAACATTATTGTTGTCATTCTTACAACAAGTTTTCTATTTAAATAAATTAATCAATAATCCAGCATTACTGGCTTCATGTATAATTGGATTATTCCACTCTTCCAGTTCATGATGGTATAAGTATAGGGTATCCAATTATATTTTCCTTAGTTAACCAAATCGAATTTTCATACCTGTTGTACCTTCGTTTAGCAGAAATACTGGTATTCAATCTATATGGCGAATTAAATATTCAGATGGCCGAAGGTGGAATTATTACAGGGATATTTGTTTATCTGCGTAGCCTACGATCAGGTTCTCTACCATCTTCATCTACAGTCTTTGGCTGCTGATGGTAGACCACGGTGGGAAGTTATCTCCTTCGCTCTCCCACTTAATCACCTGTCGTTCAGATGACATCAATGATTTACCCTTAACAATAGGGATAACTAAAATTTAATGCTCGACCAACCATGAAATCGTAAGTCTAATAGGATATTTGAACACTTTTAAGATTTCCATTCTTACCACAATTATAAATCAAACTCACCTCTGTGGAAGGATGTTCAACAATTTATATCTGATTTCGAGAATTTACTAATCCAAATTTATTACGATGTTGGAAATATTCAAAGATTATATTTTCACAAAAATTACTTCCCGAGATGATGTTCTTGCTTCGGAACTCAAAAGAAAACGGAAATTAAAATCTTCTTCTCAGCGCCACCTAATCTATTTTACGACGATTATATGCAAATATCAAAAACATTTTGACAGATATCATTGAATTTATTCAAGTCATAATTACCCTATGCAACTATAAAATATACTCAACTGCAAAAATGTTAATTTTGCATATGTAGATAAAAACGTTCACAATTTCTTTAAATATTCCAACTAAGCCTGTCTAAACTTAAACTTATACTAAAAACAATAATACCATACAAAATAATACAAACTATTGTAATAGCGTAAAAAATCTACTGTATTTAGTCCAGACACAACCCTGCATACAGTACTAGAAAATGACTAAATCAGCAGTAAATCGATAGAAATAAATCTCCTGTCACTAAGCTAAAACAAATACATACAGCTGCGTGCAACTAATTAAGGACACGAAGCTTACATGTGAGCTTGAAGCAAAAAAATAAAAATAGTTGTATATATTGTCAAAATTTTTCCGAGTTTAGTTATTTAAACTCTTAATCGTAGAAAATAACTGTTTATTGTGTCAATTAAATTATTTTTTATAAAGCAGTGAGCAATATTTTAAAGAATATTGAATTCAGTCGTGCATATAATTAAGGACACATCGTAAAATTTAAGAAAAACTTCTATTTATTAAAAAAATCAATATTTTGTTGCAAAACCATTGTTGTCGATAACAGCTTGACACCTGCGAGGCATCGAGCTAACCAGATTTTCACATACACTAGTTGGAATGGCCTCCCAAGCTTTCTTTGTTTCGGCGAAGAGATCATCAAAATTGTTTATTTTTACTGCGCTTACTTTGGTTTTTACAACTTGCCATAAATTCTCAATCGGATTGAGATCTGGTCTGCATGAAGGCCAATCAAGTACAGTGACCGAATTGTTTATAAACCATTGTTTGACGTGATGAGCCGTATGCTTCGGGTCATTATCTTGTTGAAATATCCATGTTACTGGCATATTCTCGTCTGCATACGGCATCATTGTATCGCTTAGGATTCTTATATATTGGAACTTGTCCATGTTTCCGTCAACTTTGTGCAGCGGTCCAACACCGCGTGATGACATAGCACCCCAAAGCATAATCGAACCTCCTCTATGCTTTAAAGTGGCCCGGTGTATCTTGGATCAAATTCTTTTAACTTTGGCCGGCGAACATATTTTTTTCCATCGGGAGAGACTCTATTAATTTTTATTTCGTCCGAAAATAACACTTTTCCATTCCACAGCGGTCCAATGGCGGTATTTTTTTGCAAACTCTATTCGCTTCTTCCGGTTACGCTCAGACAACAATGGTTTCTTTCGGGAAATTCTTCCAAAGACGCCAGCTTCCCGCAATCGACGTTTTACTGTGTCTACAGATGGTTTTGCTCCATTTTCACCAAAGACTGCTATTCGAATTTCATTTGCTGATTTATGCGGATTTTTTTTCGACTCGCGGACAATCAGTGCATCTTCACGCACTGTCGTAATTCGGCTTCTTTGTTTACGAGGCACCTTTTCAGCTGTCGAATGTTTTTTGAAATATTGCACCGCTTGGAAAACCATTGTTCTAGAAACTTTTAAGGCTGTTGCGATCTCCCTATAAGAGCTTCCTTCCTGATGCATTTGTACAATAATCTTTCGAGTACTGACGTCACAGGACTTATTTTTACCCATGTTTAGCAATAAGTAAAAGTTTATCAAATTCTGAAAAACACTTTGTGTAATCTCATTTATTTGAATTTACCTGTTAAAACTTACTTGAATCTTAAAATTTTAAAAAATTTTTCACTGTCCTTAATTAAGTGCACGAGTAATTTATTTCACAAATTATGAAAAACACCACAAAGAAAAAATAACGGTAAAAATAGGGTTGCCATTGAGAAGTTTCAATAAACAAAGTTGGATTAACTAAACAGGGTCAAATTTTAGCGCTTTTTTTAATAGTATTATTTTCAACATAATGATTTAAATATTGAGTACTACTGTCCTTAATTAGTTGCACGCAGCTGTAAGTCGATTAATCCAAGATACGAATTTTTCCTCTCCTTACAAAATATGGGGAAGATTTAACGAGATAAGGTGACTACTAATTTAAAGAAAAAAAAAATTAGCTAAAATGACCACTACAATATATCAGATATTTTTTTAATTTTTAAATTAATATAATTTTGAATTTCATCAGTTGTTGTATCAAATGCAAACCGAGATATAAATAAAGACTTTCGTGGTGGTATTAGGTTGATGTTGAAAGATGGTTTATTCTGAGTAGATACTTCTGGCATTGAAAAGAGATCAATTTGATTGACGTTAGCCTCATTTTGTGAGTTCGGGGTAGAAATAATTGAAGAGCAATTAGCTTTATTTGTGTTTACGGAAGTGCAAGATATCTTTAGTGATTTATTTCTTTTCTTCTTCTTTTTTATAAAAATATCCAAGCTTGTGAACTCGTATTCGATTGGGTGTTCATTCTCACCCTCCCCCTGTAGCAAAACCGCTCCCAGAGCATAACTATAAGCATCTGTTTTTAGGATAAATTGTACACCATGAGTAGCTTGTTTCAGTACCGGTGCTGATGTTAATAAGGTCTTCAATTGTTGGAAGGCTTCCAGTTGTTCTAGTCCCCAATGCCATAAAGCATTCTTCCTTATTAGAATTCTGAAAGTAACATCTCAGCTTCTCGGCTGGCAGAAATCAACTCTTCAAATGAGCGCAAGTTTTCTCGACGAACGCGCTCCCGTGTTTTCAGATTTAGGAGGCCATATACCATATTGATTTGAATATTCTCACTTGGAGGCAGCTTCATTTGGGCAAGAAGAAGTCTCTTCTTGCAGATAAAGCTATCTGTGGGCTCCTTTTTCTTTGTTTCTCAAACAACGTTGTAAATATGCGCCAGTCGGGGATGGGAGGAGTAAATGTATTTCGAATGAGGGAAATAGCCTGCTCAAACGTTTTTACCATGTCTTTAGCACCAATCCACCATGAAGCAGCATAATCTTCTAATAACAGCGGCATACCTTTCAACTCATCGCTGTCAGAAATTCCTTCGATATCTTTGAAAACGGTGATTGCAGATAAAAATTCTTTAACGGCAGCTGAATCTCTACGTCCCTTAAAACGAGCAGTGCACTGAGCAAAAGAGTCACATATTGTATTGCTACTCATTGCAGCCAGAATCTGCTGGAATTGCTCTGTAGAGAAAGTAGCCATTTCCATAGGCGTTGTTTTGTGGTGTGGTATTTTTCGAAGTCACTAAGTTGGGCTCCAATGAAATCATCTTATTTGTAAGATTATAATTTTTGTTCATGAAGAACAATAGCTGGCGAAGTAAAAACAACAACAATTCGTTTTTAAAATAAGCAAGTTCACTTGTCCGGTAATATACTGGACAAAGCTTAGTTAGCCTTGAAGGTAGATAGCAGAATGCATTTTTTCACAAACATGTATCTCGTTATATACTAAATTTTAACACAGTTGTACTAAAAAAGTATCAAAGTTTTTACAGCTTTGTACTTAACGTTATAATATAATTGGCAGAGTTGAATTTACAAAAATCCGTTAAATTCAAAAATATATTCAAATAATAAAAATAAAATAAAAGTTAAATTCAAAAATATATTATATCGATAAAAATAATAAAAATGTCTACAAAATCAGAAAATAAAATATTGGGCTGCTTCATCACTCATTTTTGAAAAATAATATTTTTCCAGAAGCTGAAGTTTATTTTTCTTTGCATTTCTGTGTGCTCCTTTATGAACCTTCAGAGATTCCTCTTCTTGTTTAGAAACGTCAACCAAATCTTCTACTTGGGTTTGTGTATATCTAACTTTGTAATTAGTGAAATCAAGTGGATATATTGTTTGTCTGTCCGTCCAAATAGAAAGGTATTTGTATGATAATCAATTTCTACTTTTCCTGCTACTGAATTTACAAAAAGAAAAAAAAAAAATTTCTTTATTCGGAATTGGATTTTTCAGAAGATTTGGTCGTATATAGTTTTTATTTCAGTCGGTGTCTATTAAGAATTTTAAAATTTTTTCATTGTCCATCCTACACTCGAAATATGGAAGGGTGGACGAATTTAATCGAAAAAATGTATTTCTTCGATATTGTCATGACCATGTATGTATTCATGCAATGCTTCATCGGCACTTGATTTAAGTAATAATTAATGTCATCCCTTTCTTGCTTTCCTAAACATCTTGATATTTCAGATTTTAAATGGAAATTCCTGCTCTGCTTGCGAGCTTCTAGGTATTGTGGTGGTGGTCATTTTCGAAAAGGTCATTGTTTGCTGGTCTATTAGAACGTAGTGTGATTTCGTGAAGGATTTGGTATAGACCGATTCCGTGAAGAAAAGGATTCGCAATTCCCACTTGATTTTACATTATGGGCATATTTGGTTTTATAATTTTGATTTTCTAATTTTAAGCATAGATGTAATGCTTTAGGGGCCCTGGGTTCGACTCCAGGCTCTGACATCTTCAAAAAAAAGAAATATGAAAAAAATATTTCTTGTGGTAGATGTTCTAGAGTTAATTCATTTAATTGTTGTTGGAAGTTTTTCAGCTCCTATAGGTAGTCTTAGTGTTAATAAATGCCTTTTCTATTTCCTGCGGTTGACTTATCGATTCCATATATTTTAGTCTTACACAGGAGGTATGCACTAGTGCTGGCAAAGTATTGAGTAATGGGTACCGAGTATCGAGTATTGGTGCCAACTTTTGGGTACTCAATATTTGAAAGTAACTACTCAATACTTTAAGAGTTGTATTTTTTCTTAGAAGTTGTATGGAAAATTTAAATTTCAACGGCCAAAACAAAACTTCATCTAAAAATACAACACTTTATGACATTGTTTTATTTTAAACATTTTAAAATTAGTTATAAAATCAAAAAAGGGCGATGTCGCGTGAGAAATTAAACAAATTTATTAATTTAATTAAAAACGCAAAAAAAAATTTATTTTGGTGTATTCTTTATTGTGTCTATATTACAACTGAACTAAGAAAAGTTTACAATATTTATTGGACCACAAAATAATTCAAAAAAATGTAAAACACAAAAATGTGACCCGTTATAAAAGAACAACAATTAATATTAAAATTTGAGAAGAAATTATTATATACAATTAAGGTATAGGTTTTTTTTTTAAACTGTAAATAAATTCCATCAACTACGGACACGACACAAAAGGGAATAAGGAAATATTGCAAAACAATTTGTTGTAAATATTTATTAAATATATATACATATGTACATATGTATGTAACAACAAACACCTTAAGGGAATGAGACTGACTACTAAAATAAAATAAACGGTATAATGAGAGTGACGACATTTTTAAACATTGATGGTATGTTAAAGCGATCTTATCCGACATCCTCCCCCCGTTGAAAGGTCCCTCTTTCAAGGTGAATTTAGAGGAGGTAAAGGAGCTATTTTATGAATAGGACGACGAAAAGAACCATTTTTTGACTTAAGCTCTACTACCCGAACTTGTCCATCAGAACCAAGTATAGCTTTTGTTACTCGAGCTAACTGCCATTGTTGTGGTGGGGTATTGTCTTCATGAACTACAACAAGTTGGCCCTCGATGACATTTGGCTCCACCTTTGACCATTTGGCTCGTTCTTGTAGTGACAAGAGGTAATCCTTAGACCATGCTTTCCAAAATTGGTTCTTCAAATACGAAATTCGCTGGAAATGACTAAGAGACCCTGGTTTGGTTTGTTTCTTCAGGAAGGGCCACTAAAGGTGAACCAATTATTAAGTGGCCTGGTGTTAAGGCTTCACCATCATTAGGATCGTCAGACATTGGAGCGATGGGGCGAGAGTTTAAAATGGCTTCAACTTCAGCCACAAGTGTCTGCAATTCTTCAAATGTTAGATACGGCACGCCGATGTTTTTTACGAGCAATGTTTTAGCTGATTTAACAGCTGCCTCCCATAAACCGCCGAAATGTGGGGCACGAGGAGAAATGAAACAAAATTCAAAACCTTTCTGGACTGAATACGTTTTAAGCTCATGAAAGACATCTTGATGGAACAACGAATTTTTTATTGCAACGAGTTTGTTGTGTGCTCCGACAAAATTTGTGGCGTTGTCGCAGTAGATTTTTTGGGGAATGCCTCTTCGACTGATAAACCGTTTCAAGCACATAAGAAATGTGTTTGTTGAGAGGTCGGACACCACTTCTAAATGGGCGGCTTTTGAGCTAAAACAAACAAAAACAGCTATATAAGTTTTGTATGGCATTTTACCTCGGCTACGGTGTGTGGCTGGAAATGGGCCACAAAAATCCACTCCAGCCACTAAAAACGGTCGATTAACTCGAAGTCGATCAGCTGGTAAGTTACCCATGATTTGGTTCATTAATTTTGGCTTGTAGTGGAAACAATGGATGCAATTTCGAACGACCTTGCGAACCACTTCTCTGGCGTTAATGAGCCAGATTTTTTGACGAATGATACCCAGTAAAACCTTTGGACCAGCGTGTAAATGAAGGCGATGCAAATATTTGATGTACGATAATATAAAAGGATGATTTTTGGGAACCAAAGCAGGAAATCGAGCATCATATGGTATGGGTGCCTTTGCTAGACGGCCACCAACACGCAGTAATTTGATAGCTGAGCCATTTTTTAATTTAATTTCTTGTAGAAATGGTGTCAATTTCTGTAGCGAGGGATGAACAAATTTTCCTTTAGAAAGTGCGACAATGTCCTCCTTGAAATTAGCATTTTGAATATGGCCAATTATGCGCCAGAAAACACAAATCAATTCTGCTACGGTTATATGAGCTGCATCTGCGGGCTTCAAGTTGCGGAATTATTCGAATTACTTTATAAAATGATGAATGCTTATCGATTATCTCTTCGATTATTGATTTTGGGGCATCAGTACACTTGAAAACAGCCGCTTTTCTTCTTTCCAAAATTTCTGAGCTAATTTTTATTTCATCAGTTTTGGGCCAAGTTGATTGATGATCGAGAAGAAAACTAGGACCGTTAAACCAAATTGTTGTTGGTAATTCCTGTGCACTACATCCTCGGGATACAATATCAGCAGGGTTGCTTTTGGTGACACCAGATAATATCTCTTGTGTTGGTTTGAAGTTCGGAGATACGATTAGCGACGAAACAATGTAATGTTGATGAGGGTAGCTTAAGCCATTGAAGAACAATTTTCGAGTCAGTCCAAAAATATGTTTTCGATACAAAATGAGTCATTTTTGATTTTATTTTCTCCCATGTTTTACTAAGCGGCACACAGTTCAAGTCGGGGTAGTGATTGTGCTTTAATAGGAGCTACTTTGGACTTGGCAATCAGCAGAGTTGTTTTGTATTTGCCTTCGATCAAAACTCGAAAATAAAGGCAACACCCATAAGCACGTTGGGAAGCATCTGCAAAGCCATGGATTTCACCAAGTGTTTCAGGCGATGTAAGCACATATCTGGACACCTCGATATTTTTTATATACTGCAAGTCATCTCTTATTTTGAGCCATAAAGATTTGAGATCTTCATTCAGCTTGTCATCCCAGTCGTAATTCTGGACCCATATTTCTTGAAGAAGGATTTTACAGCGAATCACGATCGGGCTCAAAATTCCCAGCAAGTCATAAATTTTTGCAACAAGAGACAAAACTGACCTTTTTGTTGGCTCGATTAATTCAGGCAATTCAAAACGATAGCAAAAAATATCTTGTTGTGGTTTCCAGGACATGCCTAAGGTTTTTCTAATTTCGTCTTCTGGACCTTTTATCGGGACTTCAGCTTCATTATTCGAGGTAACTTCAAAACTATTACTGCTCCATTTTGCCAATTCGAGCCCATGTAGTTTAAGTATGTGAACCAACTCTGCCTTTTTTAAGCAACGTTTCGACGTTATTGGAACCAGTAAGGATGTCGTCTACATAAAAACCTTCTCGCAGGGTCTTAGAACCAAGAAGAAATGATGAGCTATATTTATCTGCAATGAAAAACAAACTACGAATTGCTAAAAATGGGGCTGAAGACAAACCATATGTAACAGTGTTAAGTCGAAACACTTGCAATTTTTCCTCCCTGCTGTTGCGCCATAAAATGAGCTGGTATTTGCGGTCCCGTTTGTCGACTTCAATTTGTCGATACATTATAGAGATGTCAGATGTGAGCGCAAATTTGTTCAAACGAAACAAAAAAGTGTGGTGATTAGGTCCTGCTGAATTGTAGGGCCAACCATAAGAATATCGTTCAACGAAATATTTGAGGAGCTGCGAGGTGAGCCATCAAATACGACACGGAGTTTTGTTGTAGTGCTCTCTGGACGAAGGACACAATGGTGTGGAATGACGAAATTTGGACCATCTAGGCGAGTGAGTATACAGCGAAATGTGTCCAAGCGACAAATATTCATCCATGAACTCAATGTACATAGATTTGAGTGTTGAATAGCGATCTAAGTGTCTTTCGAGCGACAAAAAGCGCTTGTAAGCAATATCAAATGAGTTACCAAGTACCTCTGGTGGTTTTTTAAATGGTAAACGAACTTGGATCTTACCATTTTCTATAACTCTGACATTTTTAATGTAATGTTGTTCACAGGCTTCCTCTTCCTCTGTTATCTTCGGTGGAGTGTTTACATAGTCCTCAATCTTCCAAAACTTTTTTAGTGTGGTATCAATGGATTTTTCGGTCGTTTCAATAGCTAAATTGCAAACCATTGGAGCTACGGGAAATTTAGTTGTGAATTTACCACCGGCAATCCATCCGAACAATGTATTCTTCAATGTTGGGCCACTGTCTCCTAATGATATTTGACCGTCTACCAACAAGTTAAAAAAAACTTCTGTACCTATTAATAATTCTATCCGCTGGGGCTTGTAAAATAATGGATCGGCTAGCTGAAGAGTGTTGAGTATCTCCCAATGAGATGTTTCGATGTATTCACCGGGCTGACGAGATGATATTGATTTAGTTACCGCAAAAGTTGAAGACCACTCGAACGAATTAAAACGAGATTTTAATGTAGCATCAACGTAAGATTTGATTCTTGTGCGCACTTCACCAATGCCGGAAATTTCTTGTGTGTACGGATGAAAACCCAATTTGAGCCTCTTTGCAGTTTCCTCTAGAATAAAATTTATTTCTGAACAAGAATCAAGAAGAGCTCTTACCGGTTGAAATATGCCACAAGAATCTCTGAGGAGAACCACAGCTGTTGGGATGAGTGATCTTTTGAGAGCCCGAGTGACGAAAGTAGTTGAACGATTATTTTCAACTTGAACTGGATTGCTTACCGAAGAACTATTAGTTTGATTTTGGATGATATCATGAGTTACTGGAGGGTTTAAATTTTCAGGATCCTTGTAGAAATGAAGCACTGTGTGATGAGCTGATTTGCATACCTTACAGCGAGATTTAGATGGGCAATTCGAAACCATATGACCTTTGTTCAAACAATTGATGCAATGGCCATTGCGCTTTACGAAATTAAAGCGTTCCGAAACGGGATGGGATGAAAAGGATGCGCAAGAATTTAAACCATGCTCCGATGAATTACAATACGAGCACTTAGAGTTTGACTGAACAAAAGTGTGAGATGGACGTTTAAAATTTGGCTTTGCCTTTGCAGAATTAAATTTTCCAGAAATTTCAACCTTTTTTCCATGGCTTTCTAAAAATTGACAACGATTGCTTAAAACGTCATAAAATGCATCCCAAGTCGGCAATGATTTAAAGTCTTGTTTATCATCGTAATTAAATTTTGTTTCAGAGTCGACTTTCGATAATACGATGTGAACCAAAATACCATTTAGCACCTCCATTTCTGAACCAAGAGACAACAAAGAACCACGAATAGCCGAAATAGTATCAATAATTTTTCGTAACGAAGCACTGTCGCCCTTTATCATATTTGGAACACTAAATAAATCATTAACATGTTCCAGAAAAATTAACACTTTATTGTCGTAGCGTTCTTTTAATCTCTCTAGTGCCTTAGTATAATTTTGTGCGGTTACCTGAAATGGTTCCACAACTGCCAAAGCTGGGCCTGATAAACAGTTTAGCAAATAATTAAATTTATCGACATCCGTAATTGAATGATTTTCGTGCACTAAATTATTGAAGGCAGTAATAAACCTTTCGTACTCAGCATACTTGCCATCAAATTTGGGTAACTTCAATGAAGGGAGGCGAGATGAATGCACTGCACCAGCAACAGAAGCATTAAATTGAGTAACATCCATTGATACAGAACCACGACGACGTTTTAGAATACCTAATATTTTTACCTTTGTAGCGATAAATAAGTCCTCGTAATCACTTCGGCCATTATCAGAGGAACAAAGCTGTTCAATTTTACCTTGCACGTGGCTCCATTGCTTGAAATACGATTCTAAAATTTCGAGTCTGCATTCCAAAATGGCGTTATCGATATTTTCGCCATCTTTTTCTGCATATACGAGAGGTTGCGCTTCATTGTACTTCTTTGATGTTTCAATGCTGCTAATTCTGGGCCACTGGCGTTTTGTGGCTCAGGAACTACTTCATCGTTGGTTGTCATTTTATTTTAAATTTTTAAGTTTGTATATGTTCAAACCACGAACCGATATTTTTTATCTTCGAAAGGGAGGTAGCACTTAAAGCTGGTTTCAAGACTTTTTCGAAAATGCACTTGTACCACTATAGGCAAAAAGCACACAAACAACGAAATTTTGTGATAGGTGACACGAAAGTATGCACAATAGGGTGGGTCAATTTGTTCGGGACCGTAAAACATGACAAAGCGTATAGCAAGGTCGTAATCTACGAGAAGTTCTAAGAACTTTTTCCAAAGAAACCATGGTTCTAAAATCAAAATCGAGCTTCCGGTTTTTTAAGAGAAAATTAGGTGCTCAGGTCATTCGAAAATAATGATATTTTTTTGGAAGTATTCATTGAAATTGGTGAATAGTTGACCTGTAACGCTGGAAGAGGGCTTATTTTAAAGGAAATTTTCCCAGCATTCTATATCTGTCCTCTTTTATAGAAAATTGTTTACCCAAATAATGGTTTTGGAGGTTTATGTCAAAATAATAATAGTCAAGCTGTTAAAAAAATAAAACTATTATTACTTTGACATAAACCTCCAAAACCATTATTTGTGTAAATAATTTTCTACAAATGAGGACAGATATAGAAAGCTATGAGACTGACTACTAAAATAAAATAAACGGTATAATGAGAGTGACGACACTTTAAACATTGATGGTATGTTAAAGCGATCTTATCCGACAGGCGATATTTGGCGTTATTATAATGATAAAATTAATGATAGAAAAAATTAACTTACAAAGGTTAGCTCATGTCTTTTATTAAGAGGTGACACATACCATATGATATTTTTATAAAATTTTTAAGTTTAGTAACCTCAAGTTAGTGCAAGCCACTACTTGTACTAATATAAGAATTAGAAAAATTCTAGAGAACGTAACCCTTTGACAAATAGATTTTAATGCAGCACCTACAGTTTTTTTAATACAATTGTTTTAGAAATAAATTTTGTTCGAAATCAATGTCAATATTTACAACTACTTGAAGTTATTCATGCTTAATTATTTTATGTTCAGGTTTACATATAATTAAAATTATATTCAAAAGCAATATTTTTCAAATTATGTTTTTACACTTTTAAAATGTTAAAAATTCAAAAAATCCGTTAAAAGTATCGAGTAGTATTGAATACCCAAATAAAAGTATTCAATACTATCGAGTACTAAAAAGTAGTAGAATTTGCCAGCACTAGTATGTACACTATTTGATGCTTCGAAGTGTTGTAGAATTGTTTTTCATTATACAATTGGGGCCTATTTCCATTATTCCTGCATTTCTAATTGTTATGAGGGTGGTTTCCATGCCGCATACCACTGACGCTTCAATATCGGTAGTAGGTGCAAAAGTCCACTTATTTTTATCATTCAATTGTCTCCAAACTGTTGTTCTTGGGATTCTATTGATATAGCAATTGACTGTTGATTAATTATTGAAAATATTAATCTCACAGGGATTGACAATTGCTTTTTTTCTGAGTTTCGACTGCTAATTTTTCGACTATATTCATCTTGAATATCTGTGTTTTTCTAAAGCCGTTTCTCTAGACCAATGAAACTATTGTATGCCATTTGATGAGAATAACCCAACGCTGTTGTGTTTTGGGTAAACAAAAGGTTGACGATAAAACGACCATTTAAATATATCTGAACGTGCTGATTGAAGTGCGATTCACACAGATTATTTGTTGGAGACATTGTTTTTTCATTGGACTCTATCTCTATCTATCAACTCATGTTAACGTTCTGGATGAGAGATTAATTGTGTGTGCCGCCTACAATCCATCCAAGCTAAGTATTTTGAAGTATAGGATGAGCGTTCGTGAGTTTTATTGTACCATGTTGTATTAGACTAAAGTAAAACTCGGCACCTAGAAGAATATCAATTTTTCCTGGGGTATTAAAATTCGGATCTGCTAAGTAAATATCCTGTGGGATTTTCCAATTAGAAATATCCAAATTACGATTAGGGTGCGCTGGTATAATTGTTGGTAAAACAAAGGCTTTCAAGTTACTTAAATATTTATGATCAAGAGACATCATTTTCATATTTACGCGGTGATGTGCCTCTTTCTGAATTCTTCCAACACCGTCAATAGACAAAGCGGTCTCTGTTGTTCTAAGTAATAACCTTCTAACGAGTCTTTCAGTAACAATATTTACTTGAGAGGCCGAATCTAGTGCTGCCCTAAATTCGCCTGATATGCCCTTTGCCGACTTGATAATAACCCATGCTGTGGCTAAAATTACGTTTTTCTTGTCTTCTGCTGGAATTGAAGAAACTGCGGCTGTGTCGTTGAACCAAGTCCTCCAGGTTATTAAATTTACTTTGGTGGAGTCCCAACCTTGACGGGTCTTCAGTCTGTTGCCTCATGCTGTCATATAAATCCTGAATCTGAGTCCATGAATACTTTATAGTATATAATTTCAATTGATAAAGCTGTTTTGGCTGATTTGTTTTTATTGAACCCAAACCATATAGCAGACGACTGAGTACTGTCATACGAGCAGTTATCCTTCTCGCTAATCCCTAAATTAGTTCCTTTTTTGACTCATGCTGGCTAATTGACATGTGTTCTGATATCTTCTCCCTTACGGTAGGTACTAGCTTAGCATTTGAAATTGTCAGTTTCTTTATTTGTGACTTAATATATCCAATTGTAGAACTGTACTCTTCTCCCGTTGCTTTGTATAGATCCATTAGTTAAAGTAATTTGAAAGGATTTAGTGGTAATCAATTTAAACACATAAATTTGAACTGGCACTAAAATCGCAATGATATTCCTTACAAGGACATGTAACTTGAAGCAAGCCGTCAGATAGTAAAACAAAAACTGGTTATTCTGATTACTAACAAACGACTCAAAAATATTTATTTTTATTTTGATCGGTATTTTCGCCTTTCTCCTTTACTAGATCCTAAGTTTATTACAATTATTTTATTTTCCATATGTATCAATCGCTATTTATCCCTTATGATATTTTAAAATTAACTCCTCTATGTTAAACTAAATCTAAGTTTAATTAATTCAATAAAAAAAATTTTTCAATTATATATGCAGATGTAATTGTATATTAATAAGAGTATGTAGATGTAAATGTATTCCTTTTTTCCCTAGTTATCGTAGTCACTGATGTAATTTAACTTTTCTTTTATTTATAAAAAATAATTTAAGTTTTTCAATATCAAACTAAATTTCATTATGTCCCGAAAATTTTAAAAAACGCACGATTAGATTTTACCCGTAATGAATGTTTACGAACAATAGTCACAATTTAATGTGAAAGTTTTTAATTAATAATTAGAAATTTATCAATCAGTTCAGCAAGCATTAAAATTGAAACTAATTTATATTATATTATCTAAAGTGCTAATCTTAGGTTTTTCTTTCGTTTCTTTCTTCTTAAAATACTCTTTTCAAATTGCAATAAAATTATGTAATCAAAATAAGTATGGAATCTATAACTTGTCAACATACATACAGTAAGGGACAAAATTGTTCACAAAATTACAAAAATTTATAATAAATCCAAAAAAGTATGTTTTATTCAAGTATATTTTAATTTTTTTTACCTATATAGAATAATGTACATCTAAAAAACGTAAAAAGAACAAAATTTTAAAAGAATGTGTGTTAAGAGTAAAAAAATAAATATTAATTTAAAAATTCACATGTGAACAATTATGACCGTTGTTGAATATTCCATTGATTTTAGGTCCTAATATTTGGTATGTACACCATTTGCTTTTTTAACTGCCTTAATACTTTTTGGCATACTTTTCACTAAATTCGTCAAGACTTTAGGGTCAATACTTTCCCAAGCTTCAACAGCACGCTCCCAGAGTTCGTCTACGGTCTTTGGAGGGTCTTTTTGAGCAAAAAATTTTTTTTTAATATGGACCACAGGTGTTCTAATGGGTTTAGATCCGGCGACTGAGGAGGCCAATCCAAAAGCTTGATCCCATTTACTTCAAACCAAGGTTTTGTTATCTTCGCGGTATGCTTAGGATCGTTGTCCTGCATAAAGATGCTATTCTGTCCCGGATCTAAACCAAATATGTCGAGACTTGGAATGTATGAGTCTTCTAAAATGTCTATATAATCTTTAGCACACATTTTGCCTCTAATTCGGCGAAGTACTCCAAGTTGATTCCCGCGAAAACAGCCCCAAGCCATTAATGAGCCACCTCCAAATTTAAGTGTTTGGCAAATATTTCTTTCTTTGACACCAACACTTTTATCCACCCATGTCCATTGTCGTCCGTCTGACCCGATTCTATTAATTTTTGTTTCATCGGACCATCTTACACTCATCCAGTCTTCAAAAGTGAATATTTCATATTTTTTCGCGAACTCTAGGCGTCTTAAATTAAATTTGAAGTCTGCTCATTAATGGCTTGGGGCTGTTTTCGCGGGAATCAACTTGGAGTACTTCGCCGAATTAGAGGCAAAATGTGTGCTAAAGATTATATAGACATTTTAGAAGACTCATACATTCCAAGTCTCGACATATTTGGTTTAGATCCGGGACAGAATAGCATCTTTATGCAGGACAACGATCCTAAGCATACCGCGAAGATAACAAAACCTTGGTTTGAAGTAAATGGGATCAAGCTTTTGGATTGGCCTCCTCAGTCGCCGGATCTAAACCCATTAGAACACCTGTGGTCCATATTAAAAAAAATTTTTTGCTCAAAAAGACCCTCCAAAGACCGTAGACGAACTCTGGGAGCGTGCTGTTGAAGCTTGGGAAAGTATTGACCCTAAAGTCTTGACGAATTTAGTGAAAAGTATGCCAAAAAGTATTAAGGCAGTTAAAAAAGCAAATGGTGTACATACCAAATATTAGGACCTAAAATCAATGGAATATTCAACAACGGTCATAATTGTTCACATGTGAATTTTTAAATTAATATTTATTTTTTTACTCTTAACACACATTCTTTTAAAATTTTGTTCTTTTTACGTTTTTTAGATGTACATTATTCTATATAGGTAAAAAAAATTAAAATATACTTGAATAAAACACACTTTTTTGGATTTATTATAAATTTTTGTAATTTTGTGAACAATTTTGTCCCTTACTGTACATACATATTAGTGATGTCAAAGCAGGCCTGTTTCAGCGATCTGAATATGTTGTGGTCGAGTTCCTTCGTTTAACAGCTGTAGCACTTTAAAAAAATATAATCAAATAGTTGTTTTCAAAAGTTCTTGTTGAGGTAGTTTAGAGTAATTATGCCGGTATCATCCTACATACACTCGATCAAAATTACTTTAAAAATGATTCCTATCCCTCATTAATTGTCAAATAACAATTTTTTCCATTTTCTAAATTAGTTACTGACATTTTTCTCCTGTTGTCTTTTCTCTATTTGCTTTATTTAATTTTTCTATCTTTCTTTTAATTAGTTGTTCTTTTTTCTATCCTTCTTTTCGATTCTGTTTGTCCGTTTAGGGTTTCCATCTTTCAATGACTAAGAAACCTATTGAGGCTATGATGAATGGTGGATTGTAGAATGGTGTGATAGTATACTGAATTTAGGTTGAAATACAGGCATTGACGAACGCTGGTAGCTGTGCAAAACTGAATATATTTATTCACTAATTAAATACAGTGAATATTGGGATGGGATTAGTAGATATCTAGTAGAGATAGTGTATATATTACGATAATGTTCAGCCAGGAGGTACAAATATCAATCAAGTCAAACAGCACTTATTGATTTATTGATTTAACAATTATACCACAGTAAACTACAGATAAATGCACATTGTTTTTCTCCCAACTTTTTGTCCACTTATGCGGTTTTTGCATTTATACAGAACTCGGATAAGTGCACAACTATTGCATTTATACAAACATTGAATTGTATAAGTATATTTGTAGAAACCAGTTCAGTTAAAAAAATAATTAATGTTGTTTTATATTTTTATTTATATTTGGTTTACATTACAGGTTTTTTCATAAAATTTTAAAAATCAGTTCAGTTAAAAATATATAATAAAAAAATAGAAAAAATCACAAAATGTTAATTTATTGTATGTATTTTAAACACATATTAAAAAAAATTAAAAGTCAGTTCTGTTCAAGAATTAATAAACCACAAACTTAAAACTAATTAATAAAAATCAGTGATTAAAAAGTTTGGTTGATAGGATTAAGTAGATGAGAAGCAAAGTTATTGAGATTCACCTAAACTATATTTAGTAAAAAAGGCGGAAATCTTTTTTTGCACCAAGTTTTCTGGATTATCTTTAAATAATTTTTCCTCCAATTTTTCAAAATCAAAATTTTTGTTTTCAATATAGTTTTTAAGAGTTTATAGTTTTTAAGGCCTTTATAGCCTCTGTGCGACTAGGACTACCACTTTCACCACAATTTAAATCCTCAAATTGCTCATTGCTAGGGTCCCTACTTACTGCTTCGTTTTCCATACTGTTATGTGTACGCAACACATTAATAGGGCGCTATACTGTTGTGTGCGTGTAGCACACTCCAATTGAGCGCCATACTGTTATGTGTGTGTGCACACTCTTGGTTGCGCAGCCGCCTAGCTCAGTGGCTCTTCTTAGTGTATGTCCACACTCGGAGAGAAGAGTTGGGCAATTCTTCATCAATTCTCTTTTAAACTTGTCTTCGTGTCCACACTCGGAGATTTTAGTTGCCCAACTTTTTGTTGTTGTTCAGCAATTTTTGTGTTTTCTTTTGCTTGCTTTTTCTTCCAATTTGACATTTATGCCGTGTTGCCACAGAAATACTTACAAATTACACAAAATTTTATAGATTGCCAAAATATATTTAATACATAGAATATAATGCTTTTTATTTTTGTAATTATTTTAATATGTGAATAAATATTTGTGTATTTATAAATTTCCCTGTAGAAGACAAAGCCTAAAAGTTATTACTAGAGCTATTGGAACAGCCCAAACAATATTAAAGTATTTATAGTTGAATACTAGTGCTAATGAGAACTAGTACTTGAAATAGTTCGGGAGCACCGCTTAAATTTTGAAGAAGTTTAGAGGATAAGACATATTTTATATTTTTATAATTTATCCTAAAATTAAGGTATGTTACATATAAAATAATCTGCAAATAATGAAAATCAGTTGATATAAACAAAATATTTTCTTTTAATGTAATGCTTTTAATGTAATAATGTTTCTTTTCCCTTCTCTTATAATGATAGCATATTTTAACCAAATACCTTTTCAGATACAAAATGAATGTCTTTTAACAGTTTGATTATGTATTCACGTATTATATGTCGATTAGACATTCAGCAGTTTAACAGTCATATACAAAATAACAAAGTAAATTTGCAGTCTTTATTTTCCATTAGAATTTTGAATTAAAATCTATTTTAATTTTTTTGCATACGGGCAGAAGAATTTACATTTCATTATGATACTTAAAATTTAAAAAGCATGTTGTCCCCACTGAAAGACGATTTACTTATAGTTTAATAATTTCCTAAAATGTTTGCTTTAGCTCACCAATGGACATATTTTAAAATTGGTATAAATTTTGATAGTCAGCTTGAAAATATTTAAATGTTTTACTATTAATGCGTAAAGAATTTTTTTGTTTTGTTTTTTTTTTATTATTATTCATTCCTTTATATTATTAGCATTTGAAATTAAGATTGCCTCAGCATCACTTAGTCATTATTGAGGCGAGCTGGTAAAATATTTACAGCTTTGAATTACACATGTACAATATATATTTAGGATATTCAAACGGGGTCCTATCAAGTCATATTGTCATAATATCATAAATTTTAAAATAGTTTAAAAATTTTGTTGTTGGTCTTTGAATAAAAAAGTCATAAAACAATAAGACTTTTCAACCTATGTTTACCATTTTGTCATAAATTGAAAAATAAAAAATAATAAAAAAAAATAAAATTAAAAATAATAACTAAACTATGAGGGGTTGTTTACAGCAATCATATTTTTTCGTTTTATTGTTTTATGATATATGACTTTAAACCGACCATTTGAATCCCTTAAATATTTTATTTTAAGATATTTAATTCTATATACTCATAAAATTTATAAAAGAAAGTAAAAAATAAAAGAAGTAAAAAAATAGTAATATATACACACAAAATTTAATTATTAATTTATGGCATTTAAATTTAAATGCCATTTAAATGCAACTTTGAGTTTTTCAGCGCAAAGTTAATGAAACTTAAATGACATTTAAATTACCAACCTTGTCCATTTAAGTTTCATTTAAGTTTTACATATAAACACATGTTCTCGCCATCTTGTTTTTACGTTTTGCAAATAAAAATTAAACAATCAAAAATGTTTTTAATTTTTTTATAAAAAATGGGCATTTTATGAACAAAACTCGTCTTTAAATAATAAAATTAATATATATTAATCACGTTTATTGTTATTAATTGATGTTTATCAATAGTATTTTTATTTTATTTCTGGTGTTTTATTTTGTTGCAGCCAATCACAGCTGTTTCTGCGAAAAATTCTGCAAAGTTTATTTACATTTGGTGATGCTACCGTACTTTTATCGCAATTAAATACAAACTTAAATTTATGACTGAAAAACTGAAACTTTATTTAAATGCCATTTAAGTTTAAATTAAAATTAACTAATTTCACATTTAAATATGAAGTTAAAAACTGGGCCTTAGTTTTATGAAGCATTTTTCAATTGTCAGTTTCTTAGTCGGAATTTACAATGTAGAAATTGAAAGACAGCAGGCAGAAATTTGTAGAAATAGTGACGAAAATGCGAAGAATGTAGTATACGAATGTTTGTACAGGACATTTTTCCTTTTGCTTTTCCACTTTTTGTTGTTTTTCCTTCTTCTGTTTGTCTTCTAAGTTCTATTTTAGGCAAGAGCAAAAAAGAATTGAAAAATACCTGCCTTTCAATTTCCACATTGTAAGTCCCGACTTACTGTAGTTTTGTATTTTTTAGTACAACTTAGAAAAAATACAGAGTTGCATCGGAAAGTATATTAGATTCCAACAAGATTTTGTCGTAATCAAGTAACGAAGTAGATTTTCTTTTATATGGGAAATCAAGTAAAAAACGACTAGATTTCAATTGAAATCTAGTAATTAGTTGTTTTGAGTTTGGTGTAAATGCACTATAAAGAAAAAGTGTTCTCTTCCATTTTTTTGTAATTACATATAAACTGGCAACGCTGCACTTATTAAAAAGAAAAAACATAAGAAAAACGAACGCTGCGATTGTACGAAAAAGACGTGTACACCAAAATGCGAAAAAAATATGAAAGGAAATGTCAAATAATCAACTACAAAGAAAAAAACGAATGAGGGAATATAAAGAATCGCCAAGAACGGGCAAGTATTTTTCTTCTTTTATTCCCCTCACCGTAATCGTCGACAAACTCAAAAGTTGCCGACTCTTCTCTCCGAGTGTGGACATAAACTTAGGGGTAGATTCCAACCAGCAACCAAACTAAACAAAACAGTAAATTTTATATTGAATGTGAGGCAGAAAAAAAAATACTAAATAACAATCGCGACGCACTACGAGGGAGAACAAGATGTTAATTCTCCAGTTGCCTACCCAACCATAGACACAATTCTCACTCGTCCACAAACTTAAATATTATCAATTTTGTCCCCAATTTCTTTTAAAATATCACTTTCAGTGAGATCACCAAAACATTGTAAATTAGTATCACATTCTAGAATTGAAGAAAACTCTTCTTCCAGAATAGGGGGTAAATCAATAGTTTCGCAATCCTCTATATCATTAGATTCTTCTACGCCGTTTATGAACCCGGCTTTTCTAAAACAGTTATTAATTACCGTAGGTGTTATTACATCTGCATCATCTGAAAATTCTTCAGATGACATCCCTGCCTCTAGAGCCATTAACTGCTTCCGTACTAGAGATGTGCGGTAATGCATTTTAAAGTTTTTAATGATGCCCTGATCTAATGGTTGGATTAGGGAGGTTATATTTGGTGGCAAATAAAGTATGGTTAGGTATTTAAAAATAACCTCATCTGGAATCTTATGACAACTTGCATCGTCGACAAAAAGTACAACGTCCTTATTCAGTCTTTTGTCAAAATCGGTTAAAATTTCAACCCATATGGAACCAGTCATCCAGACATTCCTTTGTCCATAATATGGAATTGGCATCGCCTTTTCTCTGCAGCAGTGTGGTGTTTTTGCCTTTCCTATAGCATAAACATGTTTATTGGAACCATCCCAATTACACAAAAATAGTAGTGTTATTCGAAGTTTGGACATTTTCCCCCCAAAGACACCCTCGACTTTTGAAGTAAATGTGCCTGTAGGCAATACCTTGTAAAAGAGTCCTGCCTCATCAGCATTGTATACTTGATTAGGAGTCAAGTTTTTTATTATACTTGGCAGGATCGATTTAGCCCACTCTCCACCAGCTCCATAGTCGAAAAGAAATATTTTGGTTCTTTTTCCAGCGCACTATGGGCTCCCAGAACCGGTTTTTGAGGCAACAAATCACAGGAAACACCTAGACCCTTGAAATTTTGTGGGATTAAGCACAAGGTCCATTAAAGGTCTTAGTAAAAACTGCATGCTAATTGGGCAATGCCACGCCCACTTAATTGTGCGTCTAGAGACAAATTATGACTTGAAATTGAGTTTATTTTAATTACACTGGACAACAGTAAAATAGTATTTGGCAAAAAAAAAAATGTGCGAAGTGTATAGAATTTGACCTGCTTCATTCAAGAAAATACATATGTATAAGGGGATTTTAGTTAACGAGATATCGCATTTTCAATATTTCGATTTTGACGAGATTTTCAAGAATTTTAAATTCATAAATCCAAAATGTATTTTTATAACTCATAAGTTGAGTCCAGCCCGGAGTTGAGTTGAACCCGGTTCACTTCGCTTTCCTAAAACAATTCTATCCCTTTTATAAAATTTGTTTCTAGCTTCAGAAGCATTTTCCCCAGAACACCAAAGGGGTACGATTGAAGCTTGTAATATATGTGAGGAATGTGCTAGAATTTTATGCAAAGTCGGCGACATTGAGAACCATTCGTAATTTTTAAAATATATATCAGCAGTTTCATAACAAAAACCCTTAAAAATCTCAACATTTATTTCAAATTCACTGAAAATAGCAGTAAGTATTATAATTTTTTGCATTTGAGTTCTCCATGATATTATCTATAAATTACCATAGTTACCTTTTGGAAAATATTAAGTTAAAAAATGGACTTTTTGCCTCAAAAACCGGTCTGGGAGCCCACTGTGCAGCGGTGCAACCACCCATCATTCGCTTGGAAACCATCTATTTTCATTGAAATAGCAAACTGTTTAGCTTTTTCACAAATCATAGGACCAGTGATGACAGCATTTTTAGACCTCATGTCTTTAAACCACATTGTAATAGCATTATTTACCATGTCATAGTAACCTGGCCTAAAGCGTTTCCGCGTGATGTTCTCTTGACTGGTCCTAATAGCTTCAAACTTCTGTTGGTTTTTTATGACTCGCAAAACTGTTTAAATATTTACCTTATATTTTTGAGCTAGGACCTTTCGACTGCAGCCGGCTTTAAAAGACTCAATTAGTCTCAGCTTTTCTTTAACGGTAAGTGTATGTTTTGAGTTCGTGCTTGTCTGTAAGAAACACAAAAAATTACATTGAACATTTTTAAATTAAAAGTAAATTCAAAACGTATTTTATGCACTTACACAGATCTCCTTCAGACAGCGATACAAAGAAGTAATGAAAAATACACTTATAACATCAGCTGATTTTCTTTTTTTTGTTGCTCTGTTGTATAGAGTTGGATTAAAATGTAGTATCAGAGATGTGCATTTAAACACACAAAGTGGTACTAAAAAAGTACTATGAGGTTAGAAAAAATTGTGCAATTATGCGGTTTTTGCATTTATGCGTGTTTCACTTAACCGTATATTTTTGTATTTGAAAGTATAAAATAGGCTCACGGTTTCATATTACAATGCACTTATGCGGTTTTTTGCATTTATCCGTGTTGCATTTATCCGTAGTTTACTGTACAATGAAAAATTACAAGGTCCCCAGAAGTTTGTAGAAAAAATTAAAGTAAATTTGGTGTCTTTCCCTAGTACCATAACAATATTCCAATAATACAATGCACCAATAATGCCATCCCTTCCTGCAAGTGGGAACCTCTTGCAACAAAGTTACAAGCAGAAGCGGTGTTACTTTATATAAACTTCCCCTGTTGAGGTGGTGTGTGTCTTCGAAACTGATGTTGAAGTCCACGGGATCTACCCTTAGAGGTACTACGTACTTCGTCGCTGTCGAGGAATATTGTCTGTCGTGCCTTCTGTTTTTCTCTCTGTAGGTTACGCCGAAATTTATCTCGTGTCTCTTTAAATTTTTGTTCATTTGCATCCATTCTGTTGATCCACTATGTAAAGCCATCTGATAGACACCACTCTCAATGCATCTTGACTTCTCACCTACCTTTCCTTGTGAATAAACATATAAAGTGTTATCACATGCATCAGTTCTTGGTAAACTGGACATTGAGCAAGCTGCCATAGTTGCCAAAGCTATCACTGGCTCCCTGGACTGTCATGGACTGTTGCTTCCACTTCTTGTTGTTGATATGCAGTAGCTGGTTCGTATATATTAGGCAATTGTGCACTTGCCTCAGCTGAATTTCCAACACTGTCCCTCTTATTTTCACTCAATATTTTGACATAACCAGTTGCAAGATCTCTCCTTTAATTGATCTTGGTTACATTGGCTTTTTTAATGCTTTTGTGGTGCTTGAACTTTGGTTGCAGGTCACATTCCCATCAATTCATATATATATATATGAATAATATATAATATATAATTTCATTCATAATTTCATCCCTTTTCATCTCCATGTCATCGCGCTTGTTATCATACCATTTATATTATATTTTTTGCAATATTGTAACATTATTGATGAAATTAGTATAATCACAAAAATTGTTAAAATTACACAAGTACTTAATATTATTCCCAGCTTTCATCTTATGCAAGCTTAATTTTTATTCATTTAAAGTAGTATTAGGTAATTGTATTATTGACTTATTAACAATGTCATTAACATATGGTACATACAAAAAATTATATCATCACTAAAGACTCAAAAACAATTTCATTTATATTGATTTTACAGTTCGAAAAGAAAATTAGGTTATGATTTTTTAATCTTAGTTCTAAATCGTTACAAGTTTGTTTTAAAACTGTTTCATTAATATTTTTTATTACAATAAAGCTAGGTTCAATAAAATTTATTTCTTTTTCACTTTTTATTATAAATTCACAATCAGTTTCATTTTTATTAAGTAAATTTCTTATACACTTATTTTCTAAATATCTTATCTTTGAAGCTTCTATTTCATATAGCAAATTATCAATATTTGTAAGTTTCCTGTTAATGTCAAAATTTAAATCAAAGTGATTGTCACGCGTTGGAAAAGGGACTACCTTTAAAATGGGATAAGATTTCATTGTGTTAGGAATTTGAGCTATGAAATACAGCACATCATCCGCCTGCCATAAAGAAGTTTTAATATATTCTAATTGATTTGTATTTAATTCAGAAATTTTATCTGGGTCTATTGATTTTGGATTTAGAATGCCCTGTTTACTTAAGGTCAGTCCTAATTGAACGTCTTTCAGATGTTCGTAATAGCTTTTGATATTATCTAAAAATCCGTCCGATATTACCTTTCTAACAATGTGATTCTGCAATATATTTGTGGCATTTTTCAAACTTTTAATAAATTGAGTTTCGTTGTTAATGTGATATAAAATATTGTTAATGTCGTCTTGTGTCAATGTGTTATCTTCTATTGTCTTCAACCGGCTTTGAATTTCCTGTCTATCTTCGTCATCAAGAGTTCCAAACAAAAATTTAATTCCACTGCCTAAAGCGTTGAAAAGTCCACGTTTGTGTCTACTATTGAACAGTTTCCTTTCAGCGTCTACTATTTTAAGGTATCTCTTAGTCATCGTTGTTTGCAAAAATTTATTTCATTAAATTCTTTTTCTAATAATTCATAAGGCAATTGAATCTCTGTTTTATTAATCTTTGTTATTAATTCATTATACTTATCAGGTATATCTATTGCTCCTTTCTGCAGTATTATATGACCTCTGTCACTGCTTATCTCCTGAATTTGTATCGTCTGAGTCGCTACCGTCGTCACCAATACGAGGTATATTAGGATTGTTAGTATCATCCTCAGTACTCTGGTTCCTGGAATTGTTATAAGAAAATTTTTTCCTTTTAAAACATGTTTTATATTTTCTAATATATCTATTCCTTAGTTTAACTAAATAGTGGTCGTCGTTTTCCCTACGCAAGACCTGCGCATGCTCAAATGGGTTTGCTTTTTTATCTAATCGTTTCTTTGAATTTTCTGCATCCAAGAATCGTGTATCTATTTCATAATTTTTCCTATTTTTATTAGCACTATTTATTCTATTTTCCTCTACAGCTTGAGCGTCTTTCATAAGAGGTTGATTCGTAAGAAAACATTGTAAGGAGTCTCTCCAGTGGTTGAATGCGTTATAACATGATTATAAGTGAAAACTGTTTGTTCAGCTGCTAGTTGTTTTAATTCCTGATCACTGCCAGTGTTAATAATTCTTAATTTCTCATTCAAGGTTTTGTGTAGCCTCTCAATATCCGCTATTCCTGTTTTTTCTGTTGTGATTTCGAGTCGTATGTTCAATGACTTGTACCATTCTTGCAAACTCATATTAACCAATCCTGCATCTTGCTCAGTCTTCATTACTTTTGGATGGCCCATGGTATTAAACACTCTCAATAATGGTCTTTTTGCTTCCACCCAATTTGTGTGGCTTAGGTTTTCTACCATTGCATATTTTAAGAAAAAATATAAATACAGGTGAGATATGAACAATTGTCTCACATCCAAATATCAATAATATATTTGACTCGAATATATTGTGTAGGAGGTGTGACTTTAAAAGGAATTTTTGTAATTCTGTGGTCGAATTTGCATTGGTTACATAAGTCGTAATTATTTATTACATTTGACATCTCTGTAAAATAATTGGGATAGTAGTATTTGCTAATAAACTCAGCTTGTATTTTTTCTATTCCCTTTAAATGTATAGGGGTTAAACCATATCAACTTAACTTAAAATATGCCGTTTTTGAAATGACTGTCTCCGAATTTGCTAATTTTTGGTACGAATAAAGTATATCATAACACTAAGACAAATATAAAATTTAAGGGCTCTGATACATCTGGATCCGGAAATATGAGGTCTTGAAAATCGGAAAACAGCACAAAAATGCACAAGGTTATACATACTTAATTGTAATTTTCTGGAAAAGTATTATAGCTACGCATCTCGTAAAAGTCGCATTTGGAAGGGTATTAAATTACCTTTGATTTAATATGCAATATGATTTTTTCTTTGAAAAAGTCAAAGGTCAATTTTCTTTATCTATAAGTCGGAAGCCTATATCTCCGAAAGCGACCTTTTTAAAAATTTAAAAAAAAATTATGCCAAAGATAGTTTCGTTCTCTACAGTTGTGAAAAATGCAATGTTCACACGACAATATGAAACATTTGGTTCGCTCTCTGAATCACGATTGCGAAACTCGCCGTTCAGACGACAGTTTAGTGTTTCATTTTGGCATTTCTCTTTTATGTATACCACAATGTATAATGTACATACCACACACATACATACATACTTACATATTTAGAATGGAATTTTGGTTTTTTATGTTTTTGCTTATTGCTTTTCTGATTTTTATATTACAAATTTACGTACATTAATTTCCTAGTTCTTTATTTCTAAAAATATTGGACATATGTACATACAACTCGATCATTCGCGTGATATCAAAACAATAAATTAAAATTACTTTAAAAATGATTTCTATTCCTCATTAATTGTCAAGTAACAATTTTTTCCATTTCCTTTTTCTAAATTAGTTACTGACATTTTTCTCCTGTTGTCTTTTCTCTATTTGCTTTATTTAATTTTTCTATCTTTCTTTTAATTAGTTGTTCTTTTTTCTATCATTCTTTTCGATTCTGTTTGTCCGTTTAGGATTTCCATCTTTCAATGACAAAGAAACCTATTGAGGCTATGATGAATGGTGGATTGTAGAATGGTGTGATAGTATACTGAATTTAGGGTGAAATACAGGCATTGACGAACGCTGGTAGCTGTGCAAAGCTGAATATATTGATTCACTAGTTAAATACAGTGAATATTGGGGATTCTCATATTCATAGATGGGATTAGTAGAGATCTAGTCAAACAGCACTTATTGATCTTGATTTAACAATTGTACTATAATGAAAAATTACAAGGTCCCCTAGAAGTTTGTAGAAAATGATTAAAGTAAATAAATATAAAATAATTTTTTTTGCTAAGTTTCGAGTCATCTCAACATAGTCTACAATAGTTCTAGTATTCTTAAATATAATTTTTAGAGTCTGTTTCTCCACAGGAGCTCGCCTAAATAAAAACTGTCTATGAAAAACATTTAATGGTCTCTCTGTTATAAATATCAGGTTAGAATTGTCTTCATCTGCTGAGTGTATTGTTGCAATGTCAGAAGCTATGTCATTCATATTGCACTCAACATTATTTATACGCGATAGGGCATCAGCTACTTTAATTTCCTTTCCTGGAATATATTTCATATCAAGGTCATACTCATTTAACTTTATCTTCCATCTCTATAATTTGGAGTTAGGCTCATTCAAATTATGCAACCACTGCAAAGGCTTATGGTCACTGTTAATGATAAATTTCCTACCATATAGATAGTGCCGAAAATATTTGGTTGCCCAAACAATTGCTTGGAGTCCTTTTTCTGTGGCAGAGTAGTTCATCTCATGTTCATTGAGAGTTCTACTCCCAAAGCAGATGGGGTGATTCCCCTGACTAAGTACTGCTCCCAGAGCTACATTAGAAGAATCAGTAGTAAGAGTAAATGTTTTTGCAAAATCTGGACTTTTGAGTATAGGGTCACTTGTTATCAACAGTTTTACTGTTTCGAATGCCTTAACATATTCACTGTTACGACAGTCAACTTTTTGTCCTTTTTTCAAACAAGTGGTCACAGGTTTACATATTTTTGCAAATTCCTTTATAAATTTGCGGTAAAAGCCAGAAAGTTCCAAAACAAATTGCTTGATTTGTTTCTCATTTTTTGGGATTGGAAAATTTTTAATTGCCTCAATCTCTTTTGGGCTTGGTTTTATACCATACGGAGTTACAATATGCCCTAAAAATTCTGCCTCCGATCACATAAATTCACATTTATGCACCTGCAACTTTAAATTTGCTTCCTTTAATCGCCTGAATACCTTATCTAGTGAAACAAAATGTTCTTGCAATGAACTACCAAGGCAATAATGTCGTCTAAATAGGTTAGACAATGAGTATCAATCAAATCACCCAGTACAGATTTCATTAATCGTTTAAAGGTGGCAGGTGAATTTTTCAAGCTCATAGGCATTCTAATCTATAATCTATAACAATTCTCCACTTAGTTTTTCCAGAGGAGTCCATTTTCTTCGGAACAACCCACAAAGAAGCAGAATAGGGAGATTGACTGTCCCTTATTATATTTTGATCGAGTATTTCTTTAATCTGCCTGTTAACTTCTGCCTTATGCACCTGTGGATAACGATATGTTACTCAGCACTCCAGGTCTAACCATGCTTACGGAGGAACCTGTATCTATCAAAAATGTAAAAGATATATTATCTATTACTAATTTTATCTTTGGTAATGTCCCGAGGCCATTGCATGAAAATTTTCGGGGTCAACTTCCATAGGCACAGGAGGGCCATAGCGTCTAATTATCGATTGGGTTGAGTCATATTGTCCTTGTCCGTTTAGATTTCGATAGACATAGTTATATTGAGGGTAGTTTGGATTATGACAATTAAAATTATTTTGTGGGTGATTACCTGATCGAGTGCTTTGCATGTAAGGGTTAGTATAATTTCTTGAATAGTTTTGTGGATAGTGTAATGGTCGTTGTGTGTCACATAGTAATGAAGGTGTAATTTCATTCTCGGGTTTGCTTACCACTATTGTCATAAACAAACTCATTTTATTCAAGAGTGTAGGACTGCGGGATCCTTTGAAACCTAGCAACAGTGGTGTGGGGGGGGTTCGGTCCTTACTCCAAAAAACTCCTTTTATCACTACAATAATAATTATAGACTCCCTATTTATTCCAATATTTAAGAAAAGTTATTAAATAATTTACAATTTAAATTTAATTTTAATAAAAATCAATTTTAAATATGTAAATGCAATAAAAATGACTTAAAGAAGAAAATTAATTTTAACTTAACGATTATTAAGAATAGATAAGGAAAATTTATAAAATATTATTTGACATTTGATTAATTAATTATACGTTATGTATTACTTATAATAAAGTATTACTTAAAATGAAAAATAATTTTGGTAAAGCGTTAAATCTAATATAAATGTAATTAAAGGGTTTAGTGTAACATAATTTATTTTTTTCATTACCATAGATAGCAATAGCAAAACAAAAAAACAATGCAGAAAAAATAAGCAGAAAAAAAATTTATATTTATCGCGGGAGAATAATTGTTAAAATAGGAACATTAAATTACTCTCCTAAGATCATAAACAACCCAGCGGTAAAAATGTACCTTACGTAATCGCTGATGTAAGCAACACAAAGTAGCAATCAGTGGTGACACCTACGCTTATTTCTCTGTTTAGATTTAACATATAAGTGTCATAGGCTGCTTAATCTGTGAGCTCTCGCTTAAAAAGTAAGTGACGTTGTCACCACGTGCTACTACTAGTGCAATTACATTGTAAACAGAGTTATAAGCAGGTTTTATGATATCCCTATTAACAGAAGCAAATTGGAACGTAATGTATATGTATTACAATCTACTTTGCAACTGTAAGTTAAGGTTAAGCGCTGTCGCCACTTTTACTACTGATTTTGTAATTGAAAACATAATGCATGTTAATTTGAATTCAGCCTAAAAAATTGCAATATTTTTTTATTATTTCAATAAAATTCAATTAAAATTTAAATTTACAAATTAGTTTAAAAATTGATTAATACAAAAAAAAGAAAAAAATAATAATAAATATATAGAAAATATAATAACAAAAATATAAAATAATTATTAGTTACTATTTTTTCTTTCACTACACTTTTTTGTATAAAATCTGTTTATATGTTTTAAAGCAGTGTTGTTATTGTTTTTTATACACGTCAATGGTATGGCCCTCTTTCTTTACGGCTTCTAAAAAATAAAAATTGGTAAATGCAAACACTTACATATGTATATAAATATATAGCAATTTTAAAGTAAACTTACCAAAAATTGCATCATGCAGGGCCTTTAATTCTGAAAATACAAATCTGAAAATACAAATATATATATTATTATTTTCGGCCAAATGAGTTTATATCTTAAATCTTCTTTACCAAGCTACTTAGGCCCAAATTGTTTCATATTAATAAAAAAAAGTTTATTATACATATGTTTTCCCGACTTTGGATCTGTGTAATAATTGTAACTGCTGGGATTTATTCAACTGTAATAAAAAAATAACTTGCTATTTCTTTATTTTTATAAAAGGTTTTTTACAGACACTGAGTAAAGTTAAAATAAATAAATTAACGTACCTTTCAATTTCTCCAAATCACTTTTAATTTTTGCCATCTTTTAATTAATTAGTAATTACATATTATTAAAAATATAGTCACCAAAACACCTTTTTAAAAACCACTTTTCCACTGCGTAATGAACTTTGAACTAATTTAAATTGCAAAAATATTTTTTGTTTCATTTGTATTTCATATGTACATTGAAACTAACGGCATTTTATTATGTAAAAAAATAAAATACGAGAACAAATTTTATACTGAAACAGTAACTGACTCGGCCGCTTACATCGTAAGTGAAGTTTTAATTTGGTATTTTAAATTTTTACATATACCTATGGTAAACAAAAACAAATGCTCTATATAAATATATGTTTTTATATGTATATATGAAAGTAAAGTCTAAAATAGAAGAGCAAACAACTAAGCACTTCGCTTACATCGTAAGTGGAGTTGTAATCTCGGCATATTGAAATCTTTGCATTTAAAGGAAAAATAGAAACAAATACTCTGTATTGAAACAGTAACTGACTCAGCCGCTTACATCGTAATCCAAGTTTTAAATTGGGTGTATGATTCTTTAGG
>CAUYWT010000049.1:0-27285 GCA_963576795.1 Metopia argyrocephala | reverse complement strand
GATATAAACAGATTAAAAAAAATATATTAAAACAGTACTCCCTACATCCTCTTTCCTATAACATATTTGCCTGATACTTACTTACTTACTTACTTACTGATCTTATGAAAATCAACAAACAGTACTCCCTACTTACTCTTTCCTATAATATATTTTCCCTGAGTACTGATTTTATGAAAAAATGAAACAAAAAAAGTAATTGCTAATGAAAAAAAACACACATACACACACACACACAAACTATAATGGAAATTAAAGTCAGTTTACAATCAATGGTTCGTCTTATAAAAATTCGATTCAAAGAACTAATTACGACGGGATAAACTGACTAGCTTACAGAGTGTTCAGAAGTATATGCAACTTAAGTACTTCAGGGATATCATTTCTTCCCTTAATTGAGAAATCATTACAAATCATTCAAATTCATTTAATAAAATTTAGTTCTGATCACATTAAGGTGTTTAATGATGAAACATAAAAAAATTTATAAAATTGAACAAAAATCTTAGTGGGTTTCAAACTCGGATTTCCAATTCTTAAACGAAGACATAATATTATTATTATTATCATTATCAAAGAGTAATTAATACTCAAAAGCAGGCACTGCGACCCAAAAGATTCTTTTGTGCCGAGGATGCTCGGTCAATCATTTCGTCCACCGACACCATCCAGCTTTATCGTTACTCATAATATAAATGAGCAGGCCTAAAACCGTACTCGAAAAACAACTTCTCCGCCATCCGAATGAGGTCAAGTAAAACACTGATTGAAATAGATCTAATCCTGCCGAAGATCAGTAGTCTAGTTTCTACTCAGTGCCACGCAACTAACGGAACGTGCTCTGTTATCTGATTCCTCCTCCTCAAGACATAATAGAAGAGAAATATAAACAACTTTTCAGAGTTTAAAACAAAATATTTTAAGCTTTTGAAATGTGTATACATATGACATATGTATGTACGTACATACATATATTCATTAGCTACAAAAGGTCTATATTTTCTTCCATTAAAATTTTATTACTGCAAGTAATTTGTGTTTTCTGTGTGCACTAGAAAGTATATCTTTATGACAGAAAATAAAGTTACATCTCAAAATCGCCTATATTCTAAACAGATTTCTGTTTCATGTAAGATGTTTTCATACCTTATGAACAACAAATTTGATTTATGTAAACGGTTGTGCCATAAGATTTTCTCTCTTGGGCCACAAAAAAACCATAATGGCATATTAAATTAAATTTAAGAATCTTTCTATTTATGGCAATAACATGCAGTACTTTTGAGTAAAAATTTATCTTTGACGCTGTTTGATTTAATAAACGCCCAAAAAACCAATGAAACATCTGCAATATTCTAAAGCTGTAGGGTATTAAAAAACTATTTCTCTATTTTTCTTTTTTTTAGTTTGTTTTTATTTTCATATTCGATTGCCACGCTATTTGAATGTTGAATGAATGAATGGTACTACATGTTGTTGCTGTTGTTGAAAATGGAAAACTTTTTCGTCACTGAACCGAATTGAATGAACAAATAAAACAAAAATTGATGTCAAGTAAAGCGCATTTGCTAATTAAAGTTTTTATGGTTATTGAGCTACTGAAACCAAAAAAAAAAAAAGAAAAAGGAAAAAAATATAAAATAAAATCTAAAAAATAAAACAATAATGTTTCAAAAAACATTTTAAAAGCTTTTCCTGATGACACAAATGCGAGTAGAAATGAAAGTTTGAATGTGACTTCAATCCGTGAACTGTAAAATTCTGTGTTGGTAATATGATAAGCGTCACTAAATTCATTGGAAAATTGCCTCACACATGCGATATATCTACATATGGATGTAGAAATTGGATTTTTAAGGTGATAGCAAATTTAACAAGGGCCTCACACTATTTATGATTTAATTTTATTTCGACAATATTGGTTTAGCAATCTGGTGAAAAGGTTAGAATTAAAAAAAAAAAAAAAAAAAAACATATACAGACATACAGTAGCGAGAAAAAAAATGCAATTCTGTGCACATAATATTCAATCGAGACTCGAAACATATAACGGTATTCAATTCCACTATTCTTTTGTTTTTTTTTTATTCGTTAACTTTTAGATTTTTATTAATAAGCATCAGTAAGCGTTGTTTACTTCTCTGTCTATTTAATTTTTAATATTTATAAAGAGTAAACAAATTTAACGCGACAAAAAAATGCAACAAAATTTGTTAAAAGTAAAAGTAAGTCACTAGAGAAACAACTGTCAGCAGATAACAAACCTGCTATTATCAGGACTTTAGAAGACGGCAAATCAATGAATGAAGTTTCTCGCCAATTTAATAATCAATAAATCAATGGTTTGTTGGATTGCATCAAGGTATCGTCAAAGAAATAAGGTCGAAAGCGAGCCAGGAAGTGGTCGTCCTCGTAAATATACTGCTCGCCCAGACCGTCAAATGGTAAAAAAAGTAAAAATTGATTCTGGGAAAACGGCAGTAGATGTTACTAATTATGAAATTAGGGATTGGCATCCACCAACCAGAAACCGATTACAAGAGAGATTATTAGCTAGAAGACCAGCCAAGAAGCCACTTGTAAGTAAGGTAAATAAGAAAAAAAACGGCTGCGAGACGGTATCTGCGCTGGTCAAAGGAGCAGTGGGCCAAAGTATTATAGAGCAACGATTCAATTTTTAACTTATTCGCTCTGAGGGGTTAAATTATATTCGTCGGGACCCAAAACTAAGATATCACAATAAGATAACAAATTAACAATATTCTGTAAATATAACAAAGACACGGTGTTAAACATAATATGGCATAGAGTTGCATTTTTTTCTCGCTACTGTATATACAAAATTAATTTCAAATTTTGACTACAAGAATTATGTTAGACTGATGCTGCCAAAATTTTGTGCAATTTAAAGTCCAAAGATAGTAATTTCTAGCTTGCGAAGATAAAGCATTAATCACCTTTAATGCTGTAGCAAAACCTCAACTGACCGTTCTTACAAATCTGGTAAAAATTAATAATTTTTTTCTCTTTCATAGCCTTTTTAAATTTAAGCTAAAAACTTCACTGCCTTCAGCAATATAGAATTTCTTAGTAAAG
Source organism: Metopia argyrocephala (assembly GCA_963576795.1). Taxonomy (NCBI): domain Eukaryota; kingdom Metazoa; phylum Arthropoda; class Insecta; order Diptera; family Sarcophagidae; genus Metopia; species Metopia argyrocephala. The sequence continues at coordinate 24,189 of CAUYWT010000049.1, read as the reverse complement.
TGGCAGTCAAGTTGAGTATTTCACAAAATGATTGTATAGGCAGCCTCGGCCATGTACGCAATTATTTTAAATAGAGGGCAACATTTCCCTATTGACATGGTAAAATACATTGAGGTGATAATATACCTACTAGCTAACCATCTCTTAAATCTCATACCTTAGCTTAGCAAAATAGTGCTTTCGGATATACATAAATAAAATTGCTAATCACTTCTAAACAATGTTTTTTTTTGCGAAGAGTTCGTTATTACAGAATTTTCTTACCAAAATTTCTAAATCTTATACAAAATCGATTTGTATTTAGAAATCTCTTTATTTTTTAAAGCCTCTGGAATAAACCGATTTTCTCGAAAATGTTTACAGCATCATTCTGTATTAAAGGAACTAGAGGCTACATAAAGATAACAAATTTGAATTTATTTGCCTATACCTGCAACAGAAAAAGAGTCTTTGTATTTGATCCAACCTTTTTCTGCTCCAAAATTATCATATCTATCTCTACAAATTAAATATTGATTTTTTATATATTTTATGAACGCCTATAGTGAAAGTTTAGAAACATATCGTTGGTCTCAGGTAGAAAGGGCCCTAACTCAAATAATTTAAAATTTACAGGAGGCGGTAAAAATACAACAGATACTGTAATTATTAATATATAACTTTTTATTAAATGCTGTACAATTGCTTGTAATACCGTTATTTTTAATAATATTGTAACATTCTTTGTGAGGAGCGGAATATTTCTAAAATGCATTGAATTTACTAAAAAAAAGTAAGTTTTGAAAAAATGCGAGTTAGGGCCTTTCTACCTGAGACCAACGATATACATCATCATTAAAAAAGGGAGCCGTGTTGGATGTTTGAAAGTTGCTCTCTCCATACCCATTTATGTACCTATATATTAAACTTTGTGTTTAATTCCAATACTATGGCGAACCACACTAAAAACTACTTTATTTCAGAACCACACTTTTAGGAAATTTCAATTTTAAGGAAACGTTTATTAAAACTGAGTGAATTGTCGTTTTATTTATATTATTTTTGCAAACCTTGATCCATACTTGGCATCTGGACTAAACAATTTACAAGTCGAGTTTGTGACTGATAAAGTCTGTATAGAACAAATTAAAAGAATAAACATTTCATACATGGTGGCACAATAATATTCACACAAAAAAGTCAAGTAAATTATAAAAATTATGGGTAAAGTGACCTGAAAATGCAGTTCATAAATTTGCAATATATACCGTTTGCTATATTTTGTTAGAATCTTATATTTTTGATTAAAAATTCGTTCACTCAATGTAAGAGAATTTCGTTAAATGAAAAATATGATCCGATGAAGCCTTTAGCTTAGACACCACATCATATAGTAACTGTGTGGTTATGTGTTTTGGATTGTCCTTTTAACCACTGAGATGGAAATCAGAATTGCCCTCTGCTTGATTAAGGCTCAGGATATTCTGAGCCTAGGAAATACGGGCAAGACGATAATACGATTATTAGCTGGTGCACCTGTCTATACCTTGTATATGAACAACTTCAAGTCTATTGCTTAAATTCTCTATAAAAAGTATATCGTCGATGGAATTAAAGAACGCTGTAACTGACAAAACTTTAAATGTCACCAGAGCCAAAAAACCTGTATGAGAGTAGAACAAAGATACTGGTATTTTTCAAAACGCAGACGGCTTAAGTGAATTTCTTTTCATCATAGAAATCTGGACCGGGACCAATCGACGCGTATTTTTTTTTTCTGATAAAAATGATGCAAAAAAAGTATTTTCGATTTTTTGTCAGTTATAGCGTTGTTTAATTCTTACGACAATATCTTCTAGCCAATTGCATCACTCGTAACCTGGGTGATATTTCTGTGCCATAACCAGTCACAACAGAACGGGTATTTTGGTGCCACCCAGACTCGACTGCTTTTTGTGTTGATATACGCTGTTCTAAGTGAATAACTAAAAGACGTACTGTTTTGCCTGTCAGTGGGGAACAACACGTATATCACATTGTACTACTACATCAACGAATTATTATTCGTAAATACATCGAAATAATTATTCGCTCTCTTCAGAGCTATACGGATTCATGTCTTATTTTGTATATGTTTACAGAGGTCAAAGCCGGACTTTATCAAAATTATTATATGTATTAGCAGCACGATAATTTTTTGCAACAAAATTTTAAAAATATCGAAACTAAATTTATAGAAATAATATTTTAAGGTCACAGATTTTGTAAATATTTAAGGGATAAATAACTGTACTAAATATATGAAGTTTCTAATATTCATTGCATTGATCACTCATTCCTAGAACAAGATTACATTATATACATACATACTTAATTGGCCATTACAACCCTGTGTCAGGGTTACGGCTTAGCTTCTCGCCCAGTGCTTATGTTGTGTGTTAATTTTTATCCATGAGTACCGGTCCCTACAGTTTAATGTCGACTCCGAACAACAGATTTGAGAAGCTTTTTCATGGCAATCAATTACTCCCAGAGCTTTTGCCAGAAAGCTGCTGAGAGGTAGTCGCCGAAAGAAATAATTTTTTCATATTTCTTTTTTTTTAAAGATGTCAGAGCTGAGATTTTGAACCCAGCGCTATCGTCTTAGTAAGCCAACACACTAACCACTAGACCACGGCGAATACATTTAATTAAAATATTATTCAATTTTTCCTCTTCGAAAACTGAAACTCTAATGTATTCATTATTTTGAATTGGATAAATTTTTCCTCTTTGCTCAACAAGATTAACTTCTATAATAAATACAACAACCACGATCCAATCAGAAATTTTCCACATTAATATTATGTCTTCATGAAAACTTTTGTGAAAAACAGAATGGTCTTAAAGGTGCAGGATGCTTTATAAAAGGCATACAAATAATAACTTGTAATTGTTATTTATTATCTGGCCCTCTTAACTCTATCGTGCTCCACGCCCCGTCATAACTTAAGTCGGCATTGCTTGCTTCTTACTCATTATCTAAAATAGCTGATTCTTTGTTTTAACAAATACGAATGAAAGTTGTTACTATCAGCTGTAAGACAGAATTTAGAATTACCAGTTACAAATAGAAATATAAGAGCATAGTACGAGGTAGAACCCAGCTTGAACTGAAGACTATTGTGGATGACTTTGTATGAATATTTAAACTGTTTTTTTTTTTTATAAAGAGACCAACAAAAAGTAATCAGTTTTTGCTTGTGTATGACAGTATTACTAAATAAGGCTGTAAGGCTGTTAAAAGTTCTCTGTGGATTTATTACTTTTATGATCAATGAGTTAAAGTGGAAAATTATGCCAAAATTATTTACAAATTTCATTTAGTTGCATAAGTAAATGAGAAAAAATAACATTTCAAAATTACGAGTAAATATATAAATTTGTAAGGGAATGACGTGAAAACAATAAAAACAATTATTATAAAAAAAAAAAATATTTACCTTTAGAATGTCACTTTGCCGTATATTACACATGTTTGTGTATGTGTGTGTGTGTGTCTTTGTGTGCACGTATGTGCGGTAGTGCATTTATTTTAATTACCGTAAAGTTTTTACAAAACCTCAACCGCAACAGGAAACAAGTTAGTAGAAGCAGAAAAAGTAACTGTGTAACGTGTTTTTGTTCCAGCAATAATACAAACACATCACAGCACATACTCGTATGCCATTTTTCTTATTTTAATAACTGCAGTTTGCCCTCTTTCTCTCTTTCGCTCCACACTCATTTTTTCTGTTTCTAACCACCATGATTTCTCCAATTAAAGTCTTGTTGGTAAATTTATGTTCATTTTACGCGCAATAACATTATAGTGTGACGATGTTGGTGGCGTTGGTAAAAGTAATTTTTGTATAAGTACTCAAATTTGCATTTATATTCACCATTTTATTTGTTATTTCGTTTAACAATTTACAACAACTTACTAATTGTAGCCGGGGAAAGTAAAAAAGTAAAATAATAAAAAAAAAAAATTATTGTCTCTTACATGTTATCACAGAATCAGACGTTTATTTACATGCATAAAAAACTGCTCAGCTCAGATATATATATGCACTTAAAACTTTAAGAAAATTACACAAAAAGTTTAACTCACACGCGCTTAAACACTAGCTTGTGCACGCACTTATATTTAAAAATAAATAGGTAGTATGCGTTTCTGGCGAGTGCTTATGGCAATGAAGGAGAACAGTGGTTTAAATGTGAGAAAATTTTTGTGTGAATTATTTTAAAATGTAAGTGAAATATTATTGAGAGAACACAGAAGAATACTTTTGTGGTTTTCTTATGTACAAACATGAAGAATTGTTTAAATTAATAAAAAAAAACTTTAAAATCTTGTGTTTGTCCATAATTTAAAAACATGTTATAAACTTCTATTATTACAGGAGTTCACAAACTCCAGTTACCGTTTTCATAAAGACAAAAAAGAAGTACATATGAAATGTGCTATGAAAACATTTTTTATATAAGAAAATGTATTTTTAAAATTAATTTACAAACTCCTCTTCATAAATTCCAATACAATGCAAAGAATCAGTAGGGCTTTACCCTCAGGGGTCTCAATAAAAAAAAATTTTAATCGTTAATAAAATACGTTGCTCTTATGCAATGAAAATCAACGAGGACAGTGATGTTAAATAGCTTTTCAAATATTATTTGTGTCCAAATTATGTTTGGACAAATATATTCTTTCAGTAAAATTTATAATATTTATCAGAGTAAATTATATTTAAAATTAGAATTTATTTATATATATTAGCTAATATAATTTAATTATAAACTTTTTGCGCTCACTGTAGATAAACAGTACTCGCTGTAATTGTCAATTGACATTTACAACGAGTTTATTTATTCTTTATTTTAATTTTTTATAATTTGCTTTTGCTTTCTGCTTTATGCTGCATGGCAATTTAACAATTTATAGTTTGGCAGTCCAGTAATAAACATCGACAGTGAACACAAAATAAAATACATACACAAATACAATTTTGTTTCAATTTGTTATTGAACTTTTATATACCCTATTGGAAATATTTAAAACTAAAATTAATTTATACTACAACTAAATTTATTAGTAATATAACTAATTCCACATCGTATTAACTAATATAAACAGTGTGTAAATAAAATATACCTACATATTTATATTTGGAGAAGATTCTTATTAGTAATTTATTTTTATATTTTTCCCTATCAACTTATCAAAGTAAGTTACACAAATACTAATCCCTATTTTCACCCAACCTATTCTCTATGGTTTAATTAAATTGGTGTCTTAACCCCACACACCAATACAATTGATTAATTGCTCAGTGTAAGCATTTAAAATCAAAACTAAAACTATGCGAACTTTGTTCACAAAACCAAAGTCTACCTATTCGTAAACCCAATAGTGCAAAAACGGATAGCATATAAAAATGTCATACTAATACTGATCATACCACTTTTTAAAAACTTTTTAATTTATAATTCTATGAGTCGTTATTTTTGAAAATGGTATAAGTCAATTATTTTTTTTTTATTGAGTTAGCACTCAGGGTATGACACCTGCTCATGCGGAATATTTGCGACGAACTAGGAAAATTTGTTATGGGAAGGGGAAAAGAATGAGTAGTGTTTGTGGACATTTTATTTAAACTTAATAGCTTTGTAATTGAAAGGAAAAACGTTCACGAGAAGATTGTTCCCCCAAAGAAAGGGGCTAAAGAACGAATTCTATATTTAAAGCATTGTGCGATTTCACTGGACAATCAACTATAAAATAATGTGCTCTGAGAGACATTTTTTATATGTATTGAGATTTTGCATCCAAATTATTTAAAAATAATTTCACTCATTTACTTAGTTCAACTGAGGTCCTTAACTCTCAGCTCCGACATCTTTAAAAAAAAAAAAAGAAATATGAAACAATTATTTCTTTCGGCGACTACCTCTCAGCAGTCTTCTGGCAAAAGCTCTGGAGTAATTACTTGCCATGAAAAAGCTTCTCAAATCTTGTCGTTCGGAAGTCGACTTTAAAACTGTAGGTCCCGGTACTCATTGGAAAAAATTAACACACACATCATGAGTGCTGAGAGAAGCTAGGCCGTAATCCTGACACAGGGTTGTAATGCCAATTATGTATGTATGTATGTATGTGAGGTCCTTAACACAACATATACAAATCTAAAGTTAGGAATAAATAGGCTGTAAAATGATGAAATATACCATCCTCTGACATTTGTTTAGTAAAACTGTAGGAAAAATTTAAACATGAAATGCTATATTACCATTGTTTGCCATCGAACGTTTGTGAATTGGCTGCTTAAAAAACTAAACGAAAACGACGCATTTTTCAACAAAATTATCTTAAAGGCGGGGTCAGGTTATAGTGGGTAAAATTCTCGCACAGAAACTCAAACGACCGAGGTTCAATCCAGCGAAGGAGAAAAATTATAAAAATTTGCTGTTTTTCTAAATTATAATCTAAAAAATAAGAGGTTCCTCTCCTCCAAGAAGTCCATATTTAAAAAACCGCTCATCTATTCCACAAGAGACGAATGATTAGGAGTACAGCGCCACCTTCTGGAAGATAACAACTAACCTACTTAAAACGCTCACCACTCAAATTCAACATCCACCGACAGATAAGGCAGTTGTTGTTGATCATTCAAGGGTGTATGACCCTTGACCCTTGAGTGGTCATATTGACAGAAACTTGTCTCATCAACAATATATATCTATATCTATGAATAAAAATCTATCTTCAAACTCCAATACAATACACTGCATGTGAAAAGGTTTATAGCTAGGTATTGGTTAGAAAAAAAAGTCGTACGACATGTCAAATTTTTATGTAGAAGAGAAAATAATAGTAACGTGTAAATTTGATATGTAATGAGAGCGTATGACATTGAGAGAAAATACGAAGGAATATATGACAGTCCTACGGCTCTCTTTGATTTTTGAAATTTTTTAAAAAGCCATCATACTTTATTAGATGAGGGATAAATTTTTATGTTTTTTTTTAGTTATGATAAATCTATTCACAAATGTATGTAAAGTTTGTGTGCACGTGTATGTGTATGTTTTTATGTTTTCATTTTACTTTGTTTTGGTTTTTAACCAACTGTGTAAACGTGAAAAAATCTCTCGCAAGATTTTTACTCTCATTTTTAAAATACGGATGGAATTTCATAATATTTTCTCTTTGCTTTTACATGCTTAAAGTAATATCGTGTAAAACTGCTTTTTAATGATGAGACCATGATAAACCGATTTTGTGGTCACAATTGGCTAATGACCTGTGCTTCAGCAGGACGGCGCCACAAGCCACACATCCAGCCTAACAATTCTGTTATTGCAAGGGAAATTACGATCGCGATTTGGCGGTGACTATTGGCCGCCTTGTTCTTGTGATTTAACGGTGCAGGATTATTTTCTTGGACTGAGTTTACAGAATTGGTGAACAAACCACAAACAACTGAATGCTCAGAAAGATAATATTCGGTGCTATACTGTATTCACAAGATAAGCGAAGGTTTTGTTGCAAAATGTGGGTAAACATTTTGTGACGACGTGCTAGAGGTCAGCTTTTGGCAGACAGCGAATTTCATTATTTGTACCCATATTTCTATTTTACACTGATGTCAATAAAACTGAATTTATCGGAAAAACAAATTAGTTTTTATAATCGCAGTAAATAGACAGCAAACTCATCACATTATAGTACATATTTCTTTTTCGTTTAGAGGCTCGAAGTTTTGTACAGTGGCCACTTAGTACTTTTGCTTAAGTATTAAGGTTTTTTCTTTGTGTTCCAGATAAAAAGAATTGCTTTTCTTTAATACTAGTTTTTTTGTAAAAAGTATTGTTCTAGTACCTCAAGCATATTAATATTTAAGTAAAACCCTGATAGCTAATAGTTTGGGGTTAGTAAACCGAGAGCATTATGCCAAAAATATATTAAAAATAATGAAAATTTGTCGGCCGCAGTTCGAAAAATTTTATACAAAATATAGTCAAAATAGTATTCTAAACTCATAATTTATCAAAAGATTTTATTGTAGAAAATCTTGCGGAATATTGAAGTCAATATAGAGAAAGCACTATTTAAACTACAAAACACCTGCTATTCGAATACGACGACGATATTGTTATAATGGGACGAAATTTGATAAAGGTAAATGCAGTTGAATAGAAATTTTAAAAACTTGATCAATGAGTCATAAATTTGTTTCAATTTTTTACAATATTTTTTCTAACCTTGAGATTATGTACGATATCTAGTTATAATTTTTCCTTTTTACCTCTTAGCTCCTAAAGGGTTACAAATAACAACAATAAAATTTTTTTTGCTCAATTTGTGCAAAAGAGACTTGTTGTCGTAATATTTAAAAAAATTTATAAAACTTCTAAAAATTTCAAATATATTTTTTTAAAATTTTTTGTTTTAAAGAAAAATATCACCACCTGTTCCAATGTGTTCTTTTCAAACGGTGACTTAAAGAATATTCTCTGAAGCGTAAAAGAGTATGTGTTTGTGGGTTTTTATGCGTGAAAGTTTAAGTACATTTGTACGTACTCGTATATGTTTGCATGCATGTGCATTTGTTGAATAGAGTTTTTAAATGTGAAAAAGCTGATATTGTTCCCTCGAGGGTGTTAAAGCGAATTTATATTTTAAAATTATGAAGAAAGTAAAAAAGAAATGGAAAGTATTAAGTGTGTGTTTGTGAGTATGAAAAGACTTACAACATAAGTTAGTTGAGTGTAAATCAGCAATAAAAGAAAGAAAACTATGGAAGAAAAAAAAAAAGCACGTGAACAACATCATGTGTTTAAAATTGCATTAAGAGTCGAAAACTAAACTGACTTCATGGCAATAACATTTACACATAAAATAAAATAAAATAGAGTGAAAAAGAATCATGCGGAACGTACACTTAATGTTAAAAGAAAGGTTTTTATGTGTGTTTTTGTTGTGATTTAAAGTTGATTAAAATTAAAAGAGTGTTTCCGTGATTTAATTTCTTAAAAGGTGTGCAGTTGTCAATAAAGTCTCATTAAATTATTTTTAATATTGAATTTTAATTTAAGGAAAATATTTATATTTACCCCACTTACCTTTTAAGCACTTTCGATTTTTTTTTATTAAAATTTTTTTGCCTTTTTTTGTCATAAAATATTGATTTTATTTTACTATATTTGTTTTTTTTTTAATTTTCAATTTAATAGAGATATTTTACTCATGTTTTTCCTTTTTTTTCTTTTTGGCATAAAATTTCATTACATTTCACCACAATTTCTCGATTTCCATTTTTGTTTTTTTTGTTTGCTTGTGAATATTTATTACAGGTTTTAACCCCAATGCAAGTGCAAATACTTTAACTTGCAGTTGAACTAAAGAAAAATGACTGAAAATGTGGCTGTTATGTGCTACTGTTTTCTGTTTTTTTTTTTTATTTTTATTAACGCAGATGATATTTGCTTTTTTAATATTTCTCTTCAACAAATGGAAAATCATAAAATGTCAGGTATGGGAGGATGAGGAGTTCATGAAATGAAAGGCAATAAACCCTCGTAAGTTCTGTGCACCGTAAAATATGCAACATAACACACACAGTGTAGCGATTTTGACCTTTTAGGCAGGATGACAAATTTAAATTTTAAATTAAAAGGTAAAGGTTAACGGTGTACAGTTGCAGTATCCCTAGATATAGAAAAGGCGTTTGATAAAGCATATCACGATGGGATTCTCTACAAAATGGTATCAATAGGTTTTAATCCTGTGATTGTAAAAATTTTTAAAAGCTTTTTCGAGGACAGAAAGTTTTGTGTTCAAGTTGATAATGCATCATCATCTTCTCTCGGTAGAATAAGTTGCGGCGTTCCTCAGGGCTCGGTGTTGGCACCTCATCTATTTAATATTTTTATAAATGGTTTCCCTAGTGAACTCAATGGTTCAAAGAGTATATTATATGCTGATGACTCGCTACTCTATGCACATGACGAATCGCCTTCGGTTGCTTTACAGCTTGTTTCGTCACACCTAAATCGTGTGTACGACTTCTACTCGTTCTGGGGAGTCAAAATAAATACAACGAAAAGCAATGCTATACGCTTACGTAATGCTTCAGGCAAATGTAGATATACCGGAAAGAAAGCGTCTTAAGCTTTTATTGAATGGCAATGAAATTTTGTTTAAGGACAGCATAAAATATATTGGCGTTAATTTTAACAAACATTTTAAGTTTAATTACCATATTATTGAAAAATCAAACAAAGCCAGTTTGCCTATATGGCGAAAAATATTTTTTGTTTTTAATAAAAATATTTTCGTTTTTCCGATATTCGCTACAGGTTTTTGTGCCAACTAATTGTTGGCTGACTGTGGTGAACAGGAAGAATAGAATTTCAATTTTTTAAAAACAGAAATATATTGCTTTGTAAATACTTTTGTTTGGTTTTTATATACTAACAGCATGTTTCCAGGAGACAATTACAATACCATACAAACGATTGTCACACCAACAATAACGTAACAAAATGGGTTTCTGTAACACAACAGAATATTATTGTCTGGCTTACGTTATACAATTTTACTTTGTCAAAACCATTATTGCCATTACTTTATTTTATAGTTTTTGTTTACATTTTTTCTTGTAAAAAATACTTTTTTATGTTATAAAATGGTAACTCTATCAGTCAGCTGATAAAATATTGTCTATACCCAATTGTTTGGTTAAATTATTTTTGTTTATATATGAAAGCATACATATGTATCTCTAAATAGTGTTTTGTGAATATAGTGCTTTAATAAACAAATATATTTTTTAATGTCATTATCACTAGATATATCCATTATTTTTAATTATTTTATGAAAAGCAATATTTTTTTTGAATAAAACAAATTTTTAGAGCAAACAAATCAATGACAATGAGTTTTTTCTGATCGTCTATTTTTGACATTTCATATTGTGTAAGACAATTACTTTTGTTATACAGAAACCAATTTACACACAGAAAAATTGACAGTCTTACGTTGTTTGTGTGAAACAATTGCTATTGTCTTATAGAACCCCAAAATGATTATTGTTTGTTGTTTTGACAATTTAAAAACAATAATTGTCTCCTGGAAACAAGCTGTAAATGTGATTCGCATTTAGTTTATAACTATTTGAATATAAGTATTTGTATTTTTGGTTACCACCTTTGGGAAAAAGTCTCCTGACGAGTCTCTTAAGCAGAGACGAAATGGCCATAGAGACATGCTTATCCCCAAAGCAATACTTTTCATATATTATGCATGTTGACAATTGCTGTTGATCATTCAAAGGTGAAGGTATAATACTGACCTTTGAATGATCAATTCACAGCAATTTGTTTCATTTATAAGGCGTTTAATAGTAATATAAGAAAAAATATTTACTGTCCTTTCTATAAAATAGCAATACAAAGCACATCATTTAGTAGGGATTGATCCCGGAGTATTGGTCTCAATAAAAAAAAAAAAACAATTTTGGCAAATATTGCAAATTCTTCAGCTCGTCTAACTCTGATTTTTCTTTTGTGTTTAATTAAAGAATAAATTTTGTGAAATTTTTTTACTTTTCCATTTTTGGCATTTTTTAAATAAAACCTTAAAGAATAAACCAATCGTAATTCATACCTGTAGTCACATTATTTGACGAAAAAGGGTAAACACTACAAATTTTGTTTTGTTTGAAAAAAATTTTTTTTAAATTATTTAAAAATAAAAATTTAAAAATAATTTAAAAAATTTTTTTTTAAATTATTTAAAAATTAATTTTAATTATAAATATTCTTTCAATAATTATTTAATCAAACTTGAAGCACTAGAAAACTAAAATACAAATCGTCGTGCGGGACCTTATGTGCTCTATACGCCATTTCATATTTTTTATATATCTCGAGTTAATAATGCCACATTAGGTTTTCGAAAAATTTTTCAAGTTTGCAATCCGTTTTCTTATATATCATCCAATTTTGGAGATGAAAAGCCGAAAACGGATTGCAGATTTTAAAAAATTTGGTGTTAAAAACCTAAAGTGGCATTATTAACTCGAAATATATAAAAGGGCGGATAGAGCACATAAACTCCCGCACGACGAAATGTTTTCATAAAATAGTGATTGCACTTTTTTCGTCAAACGTTTGTCTAATATGACCGTAGCTTAAAATACACCCTAGATTATCTATCTGGTAAGTCTTACCGAGAGATATAAATTAAAAACCTATTTTTTATATAATGATAGCGGTAATCATTCTTCATTGCAAAAACTCTTGCTATTCTTGACCATTTCAAATAACAACGTAATACAGGCAGATAAGCTAGGTTTGGTAGGTTTTTAAGATTTGCAACGAAGAATGATTGCCTCTCATATTTATATAGTGCATAACTCAAGCCCCGCCTCTAATATCTTGAAGTAAACATATATGGAAAAATATTTCTTTCGGCGACTACCTCTTAGCAGACTTCTGACAATAGCTCTGAGAGTAATTGATTGCCATAAACAAGCTTCTCAAGTCGGTTATTCGGAGTGGACGTTAAATTGTAGGTCCCGATACTTATGAGTAAAAATTCAACCACACAACATGGGTGTTACGAGTAGCTAGGCCGTAATCCTGAAACAGAATTGTAAATGCCAATTATGTATGTATGTATGATTCAAAATATGTTTATATTGATTTAGTAAATATACATGCGAACATACATTAAAATATATGCAATACCTAAAATTTTTAAATAGATTTTAACTGGCACTAAAGTTCTTCAAATTTCTTTCGCTCTGTCTCAATGTCAACAATTGCATTCTATATCTACGAACACTTTGAAATTTTCGAGTTGAATTAATGACAGTTCCTTAAATACCAAACGAAAAGACGTGGCCTATAAACATTTTAGCAAATCGTTAGACAAGACTTCAACTAACTCATTTCAAATATTAGAAGCAAAAATTATAATTGCAATACAATATTTCTAGAAAAAAGTTGGGTTAAATAGTTGATGATTTTTATGAACACAGTGTATACAGTGATGAAACAAATGACAGTTTCAAAAGTAAAAATCAGCTGTTGTTAATTTTAATACCACTTAAAGACAAAAATTGTATGCGTATTTCGTTAACATACGTAATTGCTATCTATTTATTTTAAATTGGTGATTAAATCGTTGTGTTGCTTTTGTTACTTTTGTTATAGTTTCGTCACTGTATACATTGTGTTCATGACCACACTCTGATGAAACTACTGTAGCTGAAGTCGAGAATATGTTTGGTTAGGCTGTCGCAGAACTGATTCTCCGATTTTATTGCATTTAATTTTTGTGATTTTTCTCAAAGAGTCTAAAAAAATACAAACATTTTGATTTACTTTTAATTAAGTGTGTTGGCTTACTAAGACGATAGCGTCGGGTTCAAATCTCAGCAGTCTTCTCGCAAAAGCTCTGGGAGTAATTGATTGTTCTGAAAAAGCTTCTCAGATCTGCTGTTCGGAGTCGACTTTAAACTGTAGGTCCCGGTACTCATGGATAAAAATTAGCACACACAACATGAGTGCTGCGAGAAGCTAGGCCGTAACCTTGACAAAAGGTTATAATGGCCAATTATGTATATACATACATATGTTATGTATGATCTGCCAAAAAGTAAGTATATTCCACAAAATTTCTTTAAAATTAACCCGATCCTTAAGAAATTTAATTAAATTTTTGTCAATTTTAACATTTATTAATTTTATAAATTTTATTTCCATTTTGTTAATATTTTTTTACTGTGCAAAAAATTAATATATTTTTCAATATAATTATTGAAATCGTTTAACTGTGCCAAACAAAGATATTTGCAAACATGAAATCTTATGGCATTTGCCAGCAACGTTGATATGCTTGTATTGCTTTTGAAAAAAAAAACCGAAAAACACAACCCATGATATTTGCGAAATTCTATGGAAAATTGTAAGATTTCACTGATTTCTATAGCAGAAGCAACAAGAGCGCAGCATGAATTTGTGTCAAATCCTTCTTCCTTAAAGCTGATTGTCGAAATGGTACGTGCGTGTGTATAAAAAAAGTGTTAAACGTGAGTTTTGCATAGAAAATATTTTGTTTGCTTGAAAACTATGTGAAAGTCAGGCAGATTATATAGGGGGCCAAATATTATTTATGTTCAGTATGTCACATGCCAATTTATATACATATTTTTTTTTAACAATTTTTGTTAAGATTTAGTGTGTCAGTTTATATAAATAGCTGATGTTGATATTTTTGACTATTAATTTAAATTCAAATAATTTTTCTATTTAACAAGAGAAGCTATTCAAATTTAATCATTTAAAGTTGAAACAAAAAATTAAGCAAATAAAATTTTGAATTTGTTAAGAGACTTGTAGAGTTAAAAGAATTAAAAAAAATATCAATGTGCCTAGGAATGTATGTCGATTTCATTAAAGTTTTATTCAATTCCAGCAAATGCTGTATGACATGAATTAATGAAAATATGAAATTTATTTATAAAAAATGTGTTTTCATTCATTCATTTCATAGTTTGTTATAGAACTTTATATTGTGTGTGTTCTATGATAACCTCCCAAAACGGGAATTACAACAGGAGACTTTTTTGTTTTATAAACGAATAAATTTATAATATTATAACGAATAATTAACTGAACAATAAATTACTAACAACGGTTGCCAATTAGGCAATTTTTAATAACTCACCTTTATCAGCTCTTCATTGCATAACATAAAATAATCATTCAAATTTGATACTTATCGGCTTAGCCGATGAAATGTGAAGAGTATGTGTAGAGTTGTCAAGACCGGTTTTCGAATTATTCGAATTATACAGCGCTATCCACAATGAACCCAACTTCTACAATAAGTAAACGTGTCTTTTCAGTAAACTCAATAATAAAAACAGAGCTAAGAAACCGTATGTCATTAAACCTTTAAACTCCGATTGCATTTAATATGACGATATGTAGTATATTGTATATATTTTCATTAATTGAGAAAACCGAAAAACCGGGTTATTCGAACCGGTTTTTAAGTAAAAAAGCCGAAAACCGGTTTTAAAAATGTGCGGTTTTTTAAACTATTCGAAAACTATTTTTTTTTGTCGAATAGTTGACAACTCTAAGTATGTGGCTGAAAGTCAATCCAATCTACAGAGAAGCGCCAGCAAAGCAAAATCAAAGATTTTAAGGAAGACTCTAAGTGATATTTTTATATAACTTCATTCGCTGCTCCATGAAAATAATTATATATACTCAAGTAGGCATATATATATATACTCAGGCGGCACAAATAGTTTATTATGGACAAAGCATCGTTACGAAACTTAAAATAATATAACCCGAAGCATAAAATGTTAAAAACGAGTTCATAACAGATTATCGCCGGAATAGCTAAAATTAAAATGACTGTCATGGCAGTAAGTACATATAAGAATGATTTACGCCTCTCTCTCAGCACTCCCAGAATGTATGCTGACAACGGAGGTGGTTATATGTCGTTCAGAAACTTTATAGCACAAAGAAAAATTGTTGCCTAAAAGAGGTTTTTATCTCTAATAACAAAATAAAAATAGTTTCCAAGTCATAATCAACTTACTAGCCGTTCTCATCAAAATGACACAAACAAGTATGAAAAGCTGAACAAAAGCGGAATTACGTTTGAAGTGATTATACACAATAGTATTTACTGTAGGAGATACTTAAAAATAAACGAATACTAATAGCCAAGGAAACCAAAAATATACAATTGCATATTTTTTCTCGTGCGTCCTACGAAGTTAGGTAGGAGGTATTTTTTTTTTATTACTCAGGGGAAATCCCCTACTAAATACAGTGAAGTCTATTCAAATGTTAAATATATAGATATAGATAGATAGATGTGAAAATGTGAGGCGCCTTATGTCATTGGGACAAATTGCTGTCAATTTGATCACTTAAAGGCCACCACCTTCACCTTTGAATGCTCAACAGCAGTTGCCCCATCTGGATGTTGAATTTGAGTGGTGAGAATCCTCTGTGTAGGTTAGCTGTTATCTTTCCAAAAGGTGGTGCTGTACACCTGATCATTCGTTTCTTGGTAGAATATACTGGAAATGTCAGGGAGCGGTTTAGTTAAGAATTTATTTTTAAATTATAGTTTTTGAAAAACAGTTTATTTATTTTTTTTTCTCCTTAGCTGGGAGTTGAACCTCGGTTGTTTGAGTTTCTGAGCACGTGGTTCAACCACTGTACCACAACTCTACGTTTCAAGAGTTTTTATTAAATTTAGCATCGATTTGTTAAAGCATATTTCTGCATATTTTGCTCTTAACAGCATTTTTTGCATATTTCAACTTAAATATCATATTTTTTGCCTTAAAGAGCACTTTACACCTTTTAAAACCTGAAACCGTTCAAAATATTAGCAAAACAAAAGATACAAAATTAAATGTTGAATCTAAACTCAAACAAACCATAGCTAAAAACGAAGGGTTTACTGTAGTCAAATATGTTTATACATTTGTAAGAGACAACGTTATACTTTTGAAAACTTGAGCCAAAATTTCTTAGTTTATTGCAATAGCCACCGTTCCTGTATTTTTTAACAGCATATTTTTTATATTTTAGATCATATTTCATAGTTTTTAGTGCATATTTAATGCTCATAAAACACTTTTAAGGGCATATTATTGGTTTCCCTGCTAATAACTAACAATTTTATTTCATGAGAGCACCACATTGCATTGATGCTTCAATCTATCTATGCAGTTGAATACCTTACTGACATTAATTAACTCCTTTTACCTTTTCTGCATTCGATCAAGAAAACCCAAGATGAAGCAGTTCATACACGAGAGTTGTTTTATCTTGTAAATATTAAAAAATTCGATGGAAAGAAGTATTTCTTGCACTGTTTAAAAAAAAAAAACCGAGATACTTGACATTTCTTACTACACTCGAAATATGTGATCATCACATAAAAAGCCTCTGTCACCTCAATATTTACATAGACGATATAGGTATTAGGTATCACCACCAGACATTTTCGCAAGAAAATAATATTGTGTGCTTCTCTTCTCCGACCACGGTCGACTTTTGAACAAATTTTAAAACTATGTTTCTTAACTTTAAGATATTAGTGATTTTAAAATGTGTCAGTAATCTCTCCTCTAAATAAATTTAATTTTAAATTTACTTTTGTTCCGTCTGCTTTACATGATTCTCATCTGTTTCAGTATTTTAAGGTGATTGTTAATTAGCCCCTCTTGTTTGTTATAAAAGACGAGGAAATAAATGTTTGTTGTGAGTATAGTTTTCTAAACAACGTACTATTACTTATTTGTAAGAATTAGAAACTTGGACTCCCTTCATATAACTGTAATATACTCTTAAAAATAATTATTTTCCCAGTTTTATCACGATTAGGAGGTTGACGGGTATACGACGTCAATTTTGATATATTTGTTATATGAACATATATTTAAATTTTATGTGTTTGTTATTAAACCAAACATGCTACAACTTCAGTCTTAATTTCAAATTTAGCAAACAAGTCAATTTGCTTTAAGCTTTTTCTCACAACATATTGAACGCCCAAATTCAATATGAATATTAAAATTTTATATGTTGAGAAAACTGTTGTCATTAGCTGAATAAATAATTAGTTTCATCGTGTGTCAAACGAATAATCGACGAATTGGAAATTTTAATTGCATACGAGTACGTATGCATGTATTACTAAACATTAATTTTAGCATTTGCCTTTATGTTCCATTTCCAAAGCTAAGCAAATTTTAATAAACTTTCAAATGCTTTAGCACGGCCGTAATAATGATTCAGCACATTAATATTTTGTTAATAATTAAACGATAAGAACGATAGTAGTATTAAAGCATGATGTCTCTTATAAAGACATTTTTGCTTTATTTATTAAATACAGTCAGTAGTCGATTTTGTCTAATATAGACTCAGGCAATCATAAGAATATTTTGGCACGCACAAAAGTATGCAACAAAGCATAACGCTTTTTTATTGTTTTAGATGTTTTACTCATTTACTCTGTCTGCGTCTTTTTCTATGCTTACGGTGTTCTGTAATAAATTTTTTCTTTCATGCAAATATACAAACTGTTATACAGACGCTGGCTAATAAACACGTACAAGAGTAGCATACACAGATAAACAATTACAACTACTAATACAAAAATGTATCTAACAGGAATGGTATTAGAAATTTAGAAATTGCACGAATTCACTTTTAAAAATTGTATTTAAATGAATATTTTTTTTTATCAAGCTGGATTAGCAAAATTGCAAATATTCCTGGGAAACTTTCTTCAATAAAATAAGGATCAAGGAATAAAAGATATACAAATCAGTTGTTTCGATTTTCACATACATACATTCATACATACATACATAATTGGCCATTACAACCCTGTGTCAGGATTACGGCCTATCTTCTCGCAGCACTCATCTTGTGTGTGTTAATTTTTATCCATGAGTACTGGGATTTACAGTTTAAAGTCGGCTCCGAACGACAGATTTGAGAAGATTTTTCATGGCAATCAATTACTCTCAGAGCTTTTGCCAGAAGACTGATGAGAGGTAGTTGCCGAAAGAAATAATTTTTTCATACATATGTATATCTTTTTTCAGAGCTGAGATTTGAAAACGGCGCTATAGTCTTAATAGGCCAACACACTAACCACTAGATCACGGCGACTACCGAATATCATAATTATTTGTGATAAATTAGACAGATTTTCTGCAAAAATTGGTGAAAAAAGTGAATAATTTAATAATAATTTGTATAAATTTCATGCAAACGCAATTATCAGACCTTATGGCAATGTCCTACCTTTGTATATTCTATCCGGGTTGAATTGTATACATCAAGGGTATCGAATATTCTGTTTTATGACAGTCTCATTGGCTCTAACTGAATTGCAAAAGTATCTTAAGTGCAGCAGTTTGTTATTTGGTTGTCCTCAAGCTTTTTGTTTTTGCCTGTTAGATTTTTCTGAAACCTATTTGTGAAATAATTAAGTAGCGGCCAAAATCATTTCGGTAGTAGTCCAAATTCCGTGTACAGAATTCCCTGGATAATTATCTTATGCTTAATTGCCTTTCACGCTTACTTACTTCAATTTCTAAATCCTCAAAGAGGCAATTAAGCGTATTCGTTTAAATAACTTCCACGCATAATTGCCAAAAAATTTTGACATTTTTGCCGAAGCAATTACCTGTGGAATACTGTACAATTAAACTATGAGCGTAATTATAAAAACAAGCACGATACCTTTCGTAGAGCCTTTTATTTAAGTTGGTTGTTTCAGAAAACGGTAGTAGCTAAAACCTTAAACCTTTCCGGTTTTTTTTTCACCACTTTTTGAGCAAAATATTATAGTTTTTTTTTTTATTTGAGACCAATACTCAAGGGTAAACCCCTACTAAATGCTGTGCATTGTATTGGAATTTTGGAAAGGACAGTACATATATTATTATTAATTATTATATTATTATTAAGCGCCTTAGGAATGAGACAAATTGCTGTGAATTGATCATTCAAAGGCCAGTGTTATACCTTCACCCTTGAATGATCAACAGAAATTGCCTCATTGTTGCATGTTGATTGTGTGGTGAGTGTGCCTTCGCTGAGTACGTTTAGCTGTTATCTGCTACTTCCCAATAAGTGGCGCTATTTCCCTGATCATTCGTTTTTTGTTGACATTGGTTAAAGTGGAACAGAGTGGAATGTTAGGCAGCGGTTTCTTTTGTAGATGGTCTTCCTGGAGGGGGGGGGAACCTCTAATTTTTTAAATTATAATTTTGAAAAAACCGCAAACTAACTTTTTCATTTTTCACCTCTTCTGGGATTTGAACCTGGGTCCTTTGAGTTTTTAAGCGAGCGCTCTAACCACTATACCACGCACCCCCCTATAGTGATGAAAAAATTTAGCATAGAATCTCTCGTATACAGGAAAACTTTAATTGAAAACTTAATGGCCTTTCAATTTAGTAGGTGTAACTTTACTATTAGTCCCAAGAGCTAAGCAAAGTATTAGCTTGATTAGAAGCATGGAAATAGAGCTGTCTATACAAGAAACAATTTATTACTGATTTAAATAGAATTAATTTTTTTGCACTAAGAAGTGTACCTCTTGTACTCCATTTTGTAAACGTACATGTAAAAGATTTTAATTAGTTTTAAGCATAGGAATTACGATAAAATTCAATTTAGAACTCATTTCATATGATTTGTAGCCATCTTAAGTGAAATAAAACTGGAATTTTTCCCATAGTTCTTTTATTCTCTCATTTAATTATTGCCATGACAAGCATGTTATATATGAATTCTTAAAAATAATAATACCAAAATGCTTTTGGAGGAATTAAGCAAGGGTCCTATATGCGTCGAATAGCGACATTACAAACATACTGGTTCATTTCTCTCATGCACATACAAACATATTTGCCAATTTTAAATAAAATCATTTTGGCAGAGCCATCAACACCCAATATAATATAAAGCGTGAATCATATGTATATCCGTTTGATAATTAATGATACAATTACCACTTGCTATTTTTATCAATTGGACTGCAATAACGAGCTGTCATAAACAACAAAGCCTATTTTTCTTATTTGTACTTAATATTGTACTTTTCGTAATTGAATAGTACCCAAAAAAAAAAGTACAATTGTACAAATTTTGCCATTCCTGATGTCTGAACTGTTTAACAATCACGTCTAAATGGTATATATCACATATGCATGCATACGAATTGTGCTTAAATGAAGAAAAGTTTGTCTGCTTTGCGTGTTTCGTTGGACACATATCCATACATACGTATGTACATATGTATGTATGTATAAAGGATAATTTGTAAAGGCATACATACGTGTGTTTAAATGAGTTTTTATTTATAGATGTGTCTACCAGCAGCAAATTAGTTTTTATTCATACTCATATTCATTTTATTTCATTTATTTCATTTATGTTTAGTTTAGTGCTCTTAAATGGAGACGTGGGGAAGACGTCTTTATCACTGGTTTGAAGTACATTTTTTTTTCTTTTTTCTTTTAAGTTTTGTTTCTCTTCATACATGCAGCTGTTTCTTTATTAGACATGTTTAAGTCATTTAACTCTTTAACTTTTTCCATAAAATAAAATTTATTTGTTTTTTTTCACCTTTTTTTCCTTTGTTTTAGCCGTTGAATTTTTTTTCTAATAAAAGGCGTTTCAATTTAATTTTCTGCAGTCGGAACTACAGCATTTAACTTTTATTAATTAAAAATGCACAGTATTTTGTGAATAAAAATTAAATTGAAAAAAAAAATCACAATCAAAGAAAAACCTTAACATTGCTAATAGCAACAGTTACTTATAGCTTTTGTAATATGAAACAGTAAACGATCGAGTATTGAAGATATGCCTCATACTTAAACAGATAAAAACTTACCCGCGGTGTTGATGCCTTATTTACTACTAAGAGTCGACTATAATCAGAAGGAAATGAACACTTCAAATTATTGTATCCGTTTTGTAACTGTAGATTCACTAGAAAGCACTACAGACCACAGTACAATCAAACCTGTAGATTTCTTGAGTTAAATATGCATTAAAAAGTCTGAAATGGGTTTGGGCAGATAAGCATACAGTATCATGCAAATGTTTGTGTTTCAAGCAAACATTAATTTAATATTATAGACAGATAAATTCGTCAATAATAAACGTGGAAGACAATACAATCGGCTGGACTCTCAAGTTATTAATAATATTATTATATTAAGCAAATATATGACGATAAAAATATTTATTTTTTAATTTTTCATTGCTTTGAGTTTGATTAATTAAATATCGAAATAAATTTTCTTATTAAAATTTATCTTTAAAAATTAAAAAAAGAAATGTCGGCACAAAACGAAATTTGTGCATAAAATATATAAAAATAAGAGTTGGGTCGTTTTTTTCGTCAAATATTTGCTAATGTGACTGTAGCTTTATTACAATTACATCAGATGGCTAGCAAATGACCAGTAGCGTTTTATTTCTGTAATCCCTTTCAGCATTGTTATTGATCATCTATTGACATGCATAACCTGTATAAGCTTGGAAAAGAAGTAATGGGAGATCTTCAAGAGCTTCGAGACCAAAGAATTAAGACACAGTGGCGACAGAAGTCTGATAGGAACCCTCACTATAGGAGAAAAATCAAATTTTAGAGAAAATTTACTCCGTTTAAGGAGCAGTAAGTTAGACCCACTGCTATCTGTCATCTAAAACAGATGTTCAATTGTCTACAGTTTATTGAAAAGTAACTCTACATGAAATTAAAACAAATATTTCAGTGGGGTTAAATCGCGCGATCTTGGTTAGTAATTCTTTCATAAAGGATTTCTTTAAGTAATTAATTATAGCGCGTGCTGTGAATTGTCGTTCCGTCATTCTAACCATCATCATTTTTAACACATATGGTAATGTTTCGACAAAAGCCTGTCTATTTTTCCCATTGTTATGCAGATGCGAGAATTCTGCTTAATTATGTATCCAATTTAACTAAAAATTTGATTCATCGGAGCAAAAAATTTCGAATGAAAACTCAATATCAATAATGTTAACTTGGTTTTAAGTCTTAACAATTTCCTATCATGAAAGCGGCTTCCTGTAAAGCGGATACAGCTTTTTCAGTGCTCGCGGTTCAGCAGCGACTCTCAGGATGTACATTATTAGTAAGACTGAATATGGTCTAAAACGAGCAATTCTTATTCTAATTACTTATATATCTGTTCTGAAGAACTATTATGTTCGCCCTAAAAGAGAAAAAGTACCCGATGGTTTGGTGAACATAACCATTGCTTTGATAAAAAATTTCACCAATTTGTAAGCGTTGCTTTAACAGAAATCTATGCATAGCGAAATATCAGACAAAACAATATGCAACTATCAGCTCTATAATTGATTATCAATGAAGTGGGCGTATGTGTACCAACAGTTTTAACCCATAAACGGAAAAATATTTTTTCATTAATTCCATTTGCTTCCGGAGCCAAATACCACAATTGCGTATTATAAACAATTAAAGCCTAAATGGGGTTTACAATCGAACCTATACTGTGGATTCCGTGCATTTTTTTTTTTCGCTGTTGCACTGTGTTCTTTAAGACTAATATAACATTAAAGAAAGACATACATACGAGTATGTATGTTTTAAGTTTGAGTTAGCTGTTGGCCAAAAAGTGAAGACGCCTTTTTTTGAGGTGATGCAGTGATTTTCAAAATCTTTTGAGGTCCTTAAAAAAAATTGATAGTCAATCTGACCAAACCGAGTACAGGATTTTACTAAGTTTTGGTAGTACAATCGAATCTATACTGTGGAGTTCCTGTATTTTTCCAAAATTCTTCATTTGTCGCATAGTGTAATAGGAGTAATTTTTTATTGAATATTGTTCATTTATTAAAAAGTGTTTATAACTTTTATTTAATTTTAGTTTTCATTTTATAAATGGCCATTTACTAACCAATATTATCAGCCTGTCCCTGTACAGAAATCCATTCCGATCGAAAGTATTCCACTTTCCGCCTTTTGAATTAAACAACGTTCAGTTTCCTAAGTGGAATTTTTAACGGCTTAAATTTTAAAAAATTATTTAAAACCACTTTTAATTGGAAATAAATATATTTTTTTATTTATTTATTAGAAAATAATTTTAACATTTATTTCTGAAAGAAACAATTTTTTAAATTAAGTGTTGCCACTCTTTGGTTTCGTGTAAACCACATCATAATTGGCAATTACAACCCTATGTCGGGGTTACGGCCTAGCATCTCGCAGTACTCATGTTGTGTGTGTTTATTTAAACCCACTAGTATTAGGACCTACAGGTTTAATGTCGACTCCGAACGACAGACTTGAGAAGCTTGTTCATGGCAATTAATTACTCTCTGAGCTTTTGCCAGAAGACTGCTGAGAGGTAGTTGCTGAAAGAAATATTTTTTTTATATTTTTTTTTTCAAGATGTCAGAGCTGAGATTTGAACCCAGCGCTATCGTCTTAGTAATCCAGCCAACACACTAACCACTGGACCACGGCGATCACGTGACTACTAAATTCAAACTAAAATTAAAAATTTTTAATTTTCTAGCAACTTTTAAAATGAAAAAAGAAAATAT
>CAUYWT010000048.1:0-28779 GCA_963576795.1 Metopia argyrocephala | reverse complement strand
AAAATAATATACTAAACTATGACGGGTTGTTCACAGCAATCATATTTTTTCGTTTTATTGTTTTATGATATATGACTTTAAGGGTCGTACATTGTTTCATGCCCATATATTTTGTATGAGAGCTACCGAAATACGTCGCGTATGTACATTATGGATTTAAAAAATCAAAGTTTGACAGTGCGTACAAAGATAAAATTAAAATAAAAAAAAAATAATATTTGTTTGAAATTATTTTCTAATACAAACAAATGTATAAAACTCAACAAAATAATTACCCAATTCACAAAATCTTATAGTTGTCGTAGATTGGTAGAAACTATGACAAACTACAACTATTGTACATAATGTTGTTGGTAATTTCCATGTCAAAAACTACTACAACATGTACGACAATTTTTCCTATGTTTCCGAAATGTCGTATCATACACCAGAGTTGGAAAACTTTTTTTTTATTTTTTTTATTTATTTTATAACTATAATCTACAACCATTTAACTATAATTTACAACAATATAACATTTTGTGAATTGGGTAAATATTTCTGTTTTTTTTTTCTTTCTTTTGTGTATTTCGGTAATACGGACGTATGCAAACGATACTTTTTATTTGTCGTACGTTGTACGCTTTAATTCAGGTACGACCAGAATGAATGTAGTTTTCATAAAAAATTTAAAAATTTTCCATAAAAAAAGAAGAGGAAGAATTTGTTTTCAACAATTTATTTATTTGTGTACAACGGTCAACAACAGTGTTGCTTTTATTTGACAATTGTAAGAGCAACAGTGTGTAAAAAACACACTATGCCATTTCAAACTGGGACCACCTTATGTCTATTGTACCATGATTTTTATATATATTTTTTTCATTTTAAATAAAAATCTCGACTTAACAGTATGCACATATGTATAGAAGAATTTGTGACGACCTAATAGTAGGAATTCAAAAAATAATTTAAAGAAATGTTGGGTTTTTAGAAACCTAGAACTTACGTGCCCGACATGTTTAGTAGATGCTGTTTGTACACAATACTATGCGTACGGACATGAAAAATGACGAGTTTCTATTCTTTGAGTTTCTATTTGTTTGATATGTGACCATGCTGCTTAAAACTAATAGATATACATACATACATATATTATTTGTACGCCCAATCGATAATTAAAATTTAGTTAAACAATTATTTTTAAGTAAAAAAAAACTACTCTGAAGAGTTTAAGGCAATTTTACAATTTCCACAGACACATGAACAAAACAAAATCACATTAACACCAACAACACAATCAATCGCTTTGAAAAGATACCACACACACTATTAAGTTTTACACAAACATTCACGCACATACTCACATTCACCCACATACTCACATTCACACACACTCACACACAGACACAACATATTTTTTAAATTATACAGATAAGCTTTTTTGCAAAGTATTGAATTCATTCATACAAAGGAAAAATGTTTATTTGGTGATACATAAATAGCAACTGGATGGATGAACATTGTTACATGAAGATTTAAAATCTTTGATTCTTTTTCTATCCAGTTAGCTTGTAATCACAATTTTTTTATTATTATTACTATGAAACGATGATGAAAATAATGTTACTGTTAATAAAAATTACACAAATTTTATTAATTTTTGTAGTTTTCTGTTTTTTTTTTTTTTTTTTTTTTGTTTGCTAAAAAAAGTAGAAACAAAGGAAGCAAAATAATTAAAAAAAATGGAAAAATTGTAGACGTCAAATTAAAAAAAAAAACTTAAAAAAGAAAAATTATTAAGATATTGTATTATTTTTTGTAGGTAGGTTATTGTATATAAAATATTTCTTTATAATTTGGTGGGGCGATAATTATTCAATACTCATAAATGTTAAAAATGAATCAAAATGAAAATAAAATTATTCACTAAGTGAATTTGTTTGAGTTTTGTTTTAATATTTTCCAATTTTTATAAATTATGTATAATGAAATTTAGTACAGAACTGAGAATATATATTAAAAAATAACTTTAAATAAACACTAATAGAATAAAAAGAATGTCATAGAATGTAACTAAAGTAAAAATTTATAAAAGGTGAAAAAATGAAAAGGTGTTTTCAACAGATTTCTATATTTTCTTTGGAATTACATAAATTTAAGTAGTTTTTTTTTATACATATAATGCCTAAAAAAAATAGCAAGAAAAAATGCACCCTTTTTAAAAATATTGGTATAATAAGATGGAAATTTTTTTACCTTAATTTAAAACAAATTTTGATGCTATTTATATTTGATATCTGAAATAAAGATTAAAAGTAAATATTATTAATACATGCATATGTTATAAAGGCTAAAATAGGAGTGAAAATTATAATCTTTTTGATGTTTTGTTTAAAATCATTGGAGAAAAGAAAAAAAAATTATTTACGACATTAAATTTGCGTTTGATTTTCATAAAACATATAATTTAGAATTTCTTTCAATAAAAGTTGTTTTTATTTATAATAACAATTTTAATTGTTATTAAAATAAATTAAAATATAAGTAAGCCCAATTCTAAATAAAAATTCCTTGGGAGTTTTTCCACTCTCCCATTTTTCCCATATACACCAAAACTGTTTTTGGGACGGTCTTTTTTGCACGATTTTAACACGGTTTTTTTCAATTTATCCTGCTTTTACACGACTTTTTCTACACGAATAAAAACATATTAGAGAAAATTATCAGTGTATGTTGTGCATAAAATCGTAGTCGAGTGTTGCCACATATAGTATACTTTAGACGGTTAAATTAAACTTTTAACAAACTTATGTGGTTGCATAATTCGTCATAATTCGGTCTTTAATAAACATGCAGGAATTGTCCACAAAAGAATTCGCAGAAGTAATCGAGCATGAGGTCTGTTCACAGTCTACGGGGCAAGGCTTCCGGAAACAGGAGAAGTCTCCGCTCAACGGACCAGTGTGGGCAATAGTCCACCAAAAATAGGGTTTAATGATCACACGCGGGTCTATTATCAAATCTTCTCAGGTTAATGACCATATACAAAAGGTGTCTCGGCACTGATTACAAGGGCAATGATTAAAGCTAACCTGAGTATTATATTTATCCAAGAACCCTGGTACCATCAAGTTGCAATCAGAGAACTGAACCATAAGTCACCTGAAGCCTGTATTCTTATAATAGAATTTATGACGCATAACTTGATTCTGATACAGGCCCACATAAATATCAGCGGCAGCAGTCGTGTTTTTGTAGTAGCATCGGCATATTTCCCAGGTAAAGGATTTTCACCACCTCGCTTATTACGGCTACTGGTGGAATTTTTACAGGTCTGCCACTGTTACTGGTCTTCGATGCCAATGTACACAACACAATATGGACAGCTCTAACGTGAATAGCCGAGGTGAGCACCTTTTAGAATATTTAGTATTATACAATCTGGAAGCTTTGAATTTAGGGAATAAACCTACTTTTGTAACAAATCCGACCAGAGCTAGGTTTGTAAAGGAAATCCTTCAGAAATCCCAAAAGAATAAACTGTGAGATATATAAAGGAAAATTGGCCCAGAAGTTAAAGGGCATATCATTGAGCAATATGTACCTATAGATATGTAATAGGTATGAGCGCGACAACGCTGTGAACCAGGTAAACGGGGCACACTGGATGCTTTTAATGAGAGCTGCCCTAAGCAGTGTTGTAAACTCGGTGCGTTTCGCACCATCTTTGGTGAGTTTTAAAATCACAAAAGCACATTCAACACAATTTTTGTTTCAGTGCGAGAAAAAAATTTTGTACAATAAAAGACTATGTTTTCGATAAGGAATGATCGCCTGGATCGTAGAGGAGGTGGTGTATGTGTGTACCTACATAGGGGTATTAATTATAGAGTTATTCTGAAAGCGATGGCTCTAGATTGTGAGTCGTTGTTTCTTGAAATTTTTAATGGTAATATCAAAACTACTGTTCGGTGTGGTCTATTTACCTAGCGGGAATATTAGTGCGTTTGAGGAACATCATTTAGGGACGCTTGTGAGGTATGAGCACGTTATAGCTGTAGGAGATTTAACTGCAACGTGTTTAACATTATTAAATCTGATCTTATTCGGTCCATGTGCACTCGTAGTGGACTTTCTTTATATCATAATTGTCGTCCTACTCATGTTAGTATAGCACATAACTCTTCTTCATTGATTGACTTCTGGTTAGTTAGTGATCACTCTTTGGTTTTATATTCAGACCAAGTTTACTGTCCCTCCATTTCTTATCATTCTTTAATTTTTGCTGCCTTTCGTCTTGACTTTCAGCGTTCTTGCGAATTTATTGTGTACCGTAATTTTAACTCTATTGATTGGTATGGACTTCTGACTTGTTTATCTGAATTTGATGTTTCATCTTTTTATGGTTCATCTAATGTTGATGTTCAGAATTCTGTCTTGAAATCCTTGCTCACATCTCTTTATAATTTTGTTCCTGTGGTGAGAAAAAGGTTTGCGCGTAATGATGAGATACTAATAATGATTTGATACTATTGTTCTGGCTTTGTCTCTCAGGGACTTAGCATATTCGGCGTTTTTGGGTAATAGGTCTAGTGAGAACTGGGCTACTTACTGTAGATATCGTAACAAGGCGAAGAGTGTTATTCGTAAAGAGAAGAGGAAGTTCTATACTAGGATGTTTGCTGACTTGACGCTTCGGGGATGTGGAAGGTGTTGAAGGGGTTCCGGGTACTCTGGTGGTGATGATTGGAATTGCCACTTGGATATTAACTTAATAAATGAATACTTTGTCAATGCCTCAGATTCCGCGTTGTCAGATGATATGATGGGGAGTTTTTCATTTCACTGTGTGGATCAACGCGACCTTTATTATGCCCTTTGTAGAGTGAAATCTGGAGCCTTGGGTGTTGACAACATACCTATTCGTTTTCTTAAAATTATTTATCCGTATGTTTCCATCCATCCTTACTTTTCATGTCAACACTATCTTATTAACATCTACTTTTCCATCGGCTTGGAAGATTGCCAGAGTTGTACCCTTGCCTAAAAATAGAAATGTTCGAGGTGTTGAGGGATTTGAGGCCCATCTCCATCTTACCGGCATTATCAAAGGCAGTTGAACATATTATGAAGGACCAAATTCTTCTGTTTGTACGCAATAGTTTATCTTCAACGCAGTATGCTTTTCGACGTGGTCATAGTACAACTGCTTTATTACTAGACTTGACTGATGATATAAGAACTGTTTTGAATGACCCGTGGTGTGGCGACGATTATATCGCTCGACTTGTCTAAGGCCTTTAATTCTTTGAACTTTTCCGTTATGATTCGAAGTTGAGGGAGTGCTTTCACTTCTCTGCTACCGCATGCAAACTGGTTTGTTCATATCTATTTGATCGTTACCAATTCGTTGTGGCCAATAATCTATCCTCTGATTTACTTAGATTACCTCTGGTGTTCCTTAAGGCTCGGTTTTAGGTCCAATTCTTTTTGTTCTTTATATGAATGACCTATCAGTCCATATTGATGGCCTGGGTTGCAAATCTTATATATTTGCTGATGATGTTTTCCTTCTTTTTAGCGGAAACCGTTTGACTATGGATTTATATCGTTCGGATATTAATAGGACGCTTCAACGTTTTTTATGTTGGTTTACCGATAACAATCTATCAGTAAATATGTCGAAAACTAGAGCGCTTACCTTTGGCATTTCTGATTCACTCTTGTCTTCCTCTTGATATAAACATTGGTACATCTAAAGTGGAATTTGTCGACAGCATGAAGTGTCTGGGTATTTTTTTGGATAGTCGTTAAAGCTTTATTAGACATATTGCGCATATTAGTAGCAAGGTCTCAGGATTGATTAGACGGTTTTATTCTGCGAATCTATACCCTACCACCACAGGTTAAATCGAGACTAGCACATGCTCTTTTGATGCCACAAATTTTGTACGGACTTGAAGTTTTTTTCTGGATCTAATGCGGGTGCTTTAGCTACCCTGCGTCGTACAGTTAATATGATTGTGCGTTATGTCTATGGGGTTCGAAGACGTGAACACGTATCTGGGTTTGTTCAACGTTTTCTAGGATGCTCATTTAATGCCTATACTGAATTACGCAATTTGTATTTTTTCTATAGAGTTATTAAAAATGGTTTTCCCGCAACGCTCTATTCAAAGTTCTGTTTTTCTCATTCATCCAGGAACACTCAGATTGTAATTCCCCTGATAAATAATTCTCTATTTGAAAAGTCTTTTACTGTGAGAATTGCGCGAAATTGGAACCATTTACCGCTGGAACTTAGGCTTTTTTCTCACTCGAACAATGCTTTTCGTCTCAAATTGATTTCTCACTTTAACAGGACTTGATACCACTATTAATAATCAATGTGGTTGTCGGATCATGTTCATGTTACCCTTTTTCGTCTTTGGCTAGTGAGTGTGTGATGGGATTGTCTAGAGTGATTTTTGCTAAACTCCTGCTTCTTTAGCTTTTCTTTTTTTTTCTGTTTGCTTGGGAGCTAAATGGACTTCGGATATTTTATTCTTTTATTATTATTCTTTTATTGCATTAATATTTGTTCTAGTCATATTTATATTTTCCAATGAATTGTTTTCTATCATTATTATATTTTTATATTAAGTATATGAATCTACTGATTGTGAACTGAGGGCTATTTGTTATCTTGTAATATAGTTTAATTGGCCTGATTGGCTTATATATTACTTTGTGAATAAATAAAACTAAACTAAACTAAAAGACACCTGTTTCAGAACTACTTTAATCGCCAGTGCAAAAATTTTATGTGATTTTCTGAAAAGAGTTTAAAATTAATACTGTAGTAGTCGTGATTTGCTATAAATTTCATAATTTAATAGCAACGTGCAAGATACATACAGACATGGACAAAAATATTCACACAGCGGAAAATTTTGTTTTTAATCTCTTGTATTTAAAAAAGAGACATAGCCCGGCTTAGTATACGAGTATATTACTTTTCCAAATATAGAGAAAAACTTTTACTAGGTGTGTATCATTAAGAAAACGCAATTATTTTTTAAATTTAAGTTCAATTCTAGATGGACAAAAGCATTAGCACAGTTTTAAATGTTGTTGCTAAATATGCAAAATTCATTAATATTTTAGAAGATGGCAATACTTTTTGTTACGGAACGTGATAAAGTGCCGTTATAAAATATTTTTAGCGAAGTTGAAGTTGGCATATTGTTGCTAAATTAATAGTTTTTTTACAATGTCTCGAAAACAGAAAGAAATGATAGAAAGTGAAAGAAAAATTATTTTAGAGCTACACAATCAAAATAAATCTTATGCAGAAATTGGGAAAATAGTGAAAAGAAGTCGATTTACTGTAGCTAGTATCGTTAAAAGATACAAAGATTCCGAAAACTTTTTAAATTTACATCGTACTGGTCGACCACGAAAGCTAACCACTAAAGAAGAAAGGCAAGTAGATAGAAAAATTAAAAAAAATCCTAAACTTACTTCATCTCAATTGACTGCAGAATGTTTAGAACAGATGAGAAAAGAAATACATACTAAAACTTGAGTAAATTGTACAAGATATACAAGTTTAGGGGTCGTTGAAAGACTAATAATTTTATTTTTTCAGCCCAATTATAATTAAAAATTCGCCGGAAGTATTTCCCCCTTTGCAATTTTTACAATTGAATTGTTATGGAAAAAATGGAGAAAGGAAGAAACTTCCCGGAGAATTTGGATTTAAAATTGTTCTGAATAAATTAAGCAATTAATAATTTCTGTGTTAGGAAAAAAAAAATTTAAATTCATATTACTTACCATGTAGTTACGACATCAATTCAAATGCAATTTACTGTGCTATTGTTTGATGATCACGTATTTTTTTAATTTCCTTAGAAGCCCAGTTGCAAAGAGATTTTGTACGTGGTGCTTTAGAACGTTTGCCTTCGGCCAATAGTTGATTAATAGTACCATCATCGACTAGAGGCAAAAGATGTGGACCAAAGGCTGTACATAAATCACCAATTAAACCGGCCGCGCTAGCAACCATGGAATCAGAGTTTTCACCTTCAAGGGCAATGCGCTTAATGAACACAATAAGGTGGCCAAGATGTGGTTCTAAATGATAAATATCTTGATTTGGGGTTAATTCAACGCCTTTGAGGCCCTGTATTATACCCGTGTATGCTTCTAAAACACTTTCACGAAGTTCATTGAGATACTCAACCATATCATAACTATTTGAATCAACCTGTAAAAATGTAAAAATATTTATGTTACATACATAATACATAATTGGCCATTACAACCCTTTTTCAGAGTTACGGCCTAGCATGTTACAGCACCCATGGGTACCGGGACCTACAGTTTAACGTCGAATCCGAACGACAGACTTGAGAAGCATGTTCATTGCAATCAGTTACTCTTAGAGCTTTTGTCAGAAGACTGCTAAGAGGTGGTCGCCAAAAGAAATACTTTTAAATATCTTTCTTTTTTCACTAGCTTAAAAAGTATTTATGTTCATTTTGTCAAATATTAAAAAAATAAAGCTTACCTCCAATAGTGACGCAGCTTTCAACATTTCCAAAACAACATTTAAATATTTTACAAATTCACTTCCAATGCTAAGAGCCATATCACCAAATGATGATAAAATTTGAGGTTTAACACTACGGTGTAAAGTAGGCTCAGACAAGTTGGCCAACAAAAGAGTCATGATTTCATCACAATACGGTAAAATGTGTTGCTTTAAAGCTCTGCATATATCACTTGTAAGACCGACTGCTGCACAACAGACTTGATATTCTTGATGATTTTTCAATCCCATATACAAGAATGGTTTAAAAGCATCCATATATTTTACGAATTTAAGACCTAACAATTCAACCAAAGTGGAAACAGCTAAAAATGCATCTTCTTGTACACCACCAGATTTGCCAGAGCTCGAATTAAACATGGTAAGCAGAGCGTTCATAATAGCATCAGAAATTTGAGGTGCATCATCTTCACGTACTTTACGCAACACACTCTGCAAAGTGGCACACAATAAGGATTGCAAATCATTAAACTGATGCCTATCATTGTGGCTAGAAATATGAGACTCCATCTGTAAAACTTGGTTAAGACGTTCTAAAATAACAATTGTGGTTCTCTGCACTATAAGATAACAATCTAAAGGAGAATTTTTTATCATATCCATTAACGCTTCATATGCTGCGGCTCGTAAATTGGCTTGATTGCCATCTTGACGGTCAGTTGTTTCCAATAGTTGCGTTATAATGTATTCAAAGTAGGGTGAAAGGCAGTAAGTTTCAGGCGTACCGCCATCAGTAGCCTCAGCGGCTTCATACGCAGCATCCGATAAGCCAATAAATGCCCAACAAACATTAGCCGCTACGCGAGGCTCAGCTTTAAGACTTTGAATGAAACATTCCAAAAGAGGTTGCAAATAGGTTTTATTAATTGCTGCTTCCGGAATTATCTACAAGTAATAGTTATTAATTATTAAAAAAAATGTATTCAATAATAAGTAATACGAATAACAACTAATAATACATACGTCACAAATACGACCAAATGTCCAGGCTGTTGTATCTCGGACAATAACACTCTGATCGTACATTAAACGTATTAGAGTTGGCATAGCCTGCTCGACTAATGATTTAAGGGTAGTATTTTCAATTCCACTAAGTATTGAACCGAAAGCCATAACCGCTGCATCGCGGAATCGCCAATTCGGAGACACAATATTATCTTTAATAAATGGAAATACGTGGGGGACAATTTCGTCTTCACAACAAGTTGCCAACAACATTAAGCAAACAGAAGCCGCCTTGGAAGGACTCCAGGTATCTTCGTCGTCGTTTTCGTCTTGCTTTGTGAGCTTTTCTACTAAAACAGGCACCAAAAACTGAAGGGCACCTCGAGCATAATGCTTTGAAACACGAGCTGGAGCTCGACCCGGCGTCATTTGCCCTCTTGGCTTTCGATGGCCAAATCAATATTCTTCATCGCTCACGTTTGACCAAAACTCAACCCCCTGCAAGGCTATCAAATCATTATCTGACTTCATAGCTTCCATAGTAATAGGAAATAGAGCTTGAGCCATATAAGGTTCCATGTATTGATAGTATAATGTCATAATTTTACTAAACATTGCAAGGCGGCGACACAAACTTGAGTATCCTGTGATTGAGTAGCCTCACATACTACCTCCATTATATAATTACGCTCAACATCTTTTCCAAAATTAGCTTTAGTGAATTCTAAAGAATTCAGTAATGCTGTAGTAGCAGCCAAGCGTACATGATTGCTAGGTTCCTGTTTTCTCATACCATGTACAATAGCTGTTAAAATTTGATTCGATGGTTTTCCAACACTCCGTAAACGTATGTCTTGGCATATATATCCTATTGCTTCTAAAGCAGCTTCACGATCCATTTCACTCGATCCTTCAGACACAACTTTATTGACAAGTGTTTGAATTAATATACCCCAACGGATTAATGGGTATTCAGTGACCGCTACATAAGCGACACACTGAGCAGCGGAAGATGGCCGAGTATTTTCAGTGCCTAGTGCGGCAAGGATCTATAGGAAAAGATATTGTAATGTTATTTAACCTTATGCATTGATTTTCATTCAAATTTTGTTTCTTACATTTTTCTTAATGTACTCCTTTGTGTCTTCAGGAAAATGATGCCATCTTTGCTGGTATTGCAAATTAATGGTTTCATCCTTACTGGTCAAATGATTTTTTAATTGCAGACCAGCTGCCATACGAGCTACAGGACTGTTGGTAATACTGACCAATATGTCTGAAAGTGCCCTTAAGAAATTCAGGCAAATTACTTCAGCTGCCTGCTCCAAAAGTTCTTTGCTGACAACAATTCATTTTTATCTAAAAATTAGAAAAATTGCAAAAAATATAATTATGTATTTATTTGTACAAAGGTAAAATATTCAAAAAATAACTAATTAGAAACATTTCAAAAAATTAATGGAGGAACTTGAAAAGAACCCTGGTTTGGCAAAGGGGTTTCAAAGAGCTTCAAATGTGAACTGTTTTAAAAAACACCTGGGAAAATATTACGATCAAATTAAAATTATGCGGAATCCAGTAAGAGATTGCCGATGATTGGCAAAAGTGAGTTTAAAAGTTTTGAGTTTTTATTACTAGGTTTGGAGTTTTTATCACTAGGTTTGGAGAGATTTCAAACGAAAAGTCAAAAAGAAAAGGTCAATAACAGAGCCGAAATTAACCCAACTGGTGGCAGCCTTTGAAGGAAGCTGCAGTCGGTTTAATGCAGTATGAAAAACAATTGAATCCGGTAGGTGTAGCCCAAAGCAATCAATCTTCTGCAGGTGATGCTGTAAGGGAGATTGCGACATATGGCAAAATGTTTTTACTTGCTATCCCGTAAATTATACATAAATGACTGACTTTTGGATCACAATTTTTCTTTGCATTCTAAGTGAAGATTTTTATGTTCTTCATTAGAACTTTCACTGTGTTCTACATAAAAAATATTTTTAATAAA
The DNA here is from genome assembly GCA_963576795.1 of Metopia argyrocephala. NCBI lineage: Eukaryota > Metazoa > Arthropoda > Insecta > Diptera > Sarcophagidae > Metopia > Metopia argyrocephala. The sequence continues at coordinate 17,257 of CAUYWT010000048.1, read as the reverse complement.
ATGTTATAATTAGTGTCAGTGACCAGTCGCCGTGGTCTAGTGGTTAGTGTGTTGGCTTACTAAGACATGAGCCCTGGGTTCGACACCCAGCTCCGAAATCTTAAAAAAAAGAAATATGAAAAAAAAATTTTATTCGGAGACTACCTCTCAGCAGTCTTCTGGGAAAAGCTCTGAGAGTAATTAATTGCCATGAACAAGCTTCTCAAGTCTGTCGTTCGGAGTCGACATTAACACGTTCGCGGACGCAAAAAATTTTAGGGAGCTGCAAAATATACAGGCAATTATTTTTGAAACTAGTTGTAATATCCGAAATCTAATTAGACCATATATTATAAGAGTAATCAGAACATCGTATTTTAACCGTTATATACACATATGGCCAAAAAATAGGTGTGAACTACATAGCAAACAATATCCGTATATATTTTCGATTTAATTAATACTTCAAGTTTTTTTTTTCAATTATTTTAAATAAATTAATTTATTTTGCGTTCTTAAAAGTTAAAATGAAGGGAAAATATCAGTAAAATATATTTAAAATAAATTGAATTCAAAAAAAGGACAGCTTTTGTTGTGGACAAAAAAATAGGTGTATACACAACAACTTAAAATTTAATACAAAATTTGAACTGAAAAATTGTTTTTCACAAATAAAAACTAAATAGTATTATTAATACCCCGTATAATTGCCATTATTTTTGAGGACAGCTTCCATTCTTCGAGGCATAGACGAAATTATATTACGGCAAGTCTCTACCCCAATATTGTACCAAACATGTTGAATGTTTTCCCATAATTGGTCTTTATTAGAACAAGGAAGCTTGGAAACTCTTCTTTTTAATACTCCCCAAAGGTTTTCAATTGGGTTCAAGTCAGGGGATTGACTTGGCCATTCAATAACGTCTATCTTTACTTGACGAAACCATGCACTCACTAACTTTGATGAGTGTTTTGGATCGTTATCCTGTTGAAACTTCCATATAAGAGGCATATTTTCCTCAGCAAAAGGTAGCATGACATTCACTAACAAATTTTTGTACACAAATCTGTCAATTGTTTGCTCTATTCGATGAATTGGACCTACTCCATACCAGGAAAAGCAACCCCATATCATGATATTGCCTCCTCCGTGCTTAATGGTCTTTTTTGTGTACCTACTATCGAATTCTTTACCTTTTGGCCGACGAACATTTCTTTCTGCGTCGTTTCCACATAAATTGATTTTGGTTTCGTCGCTCCAAAGGATATTTCGCCACTTTTTTTCTCCCTCTACTCCACACCAATCTTTGTGAGCCAAGGCAAAGTTTTTCCTCTTCTTTAAATTGTTTGTCCTAAGCAGAGGGACTTTGCGAGCTATCCTACCTTGTAGACCTGCCTTCTGTAATCTTCTTCGCACAGTTCGTGATGACACTGTATTTCCAATTTCTCTTGCAATCGCCTTAGATGACTTAAAAGGTTCCCGCTTGGATAGAGTAACTATGCGATCGTCTGTAGTTAATGAAGTTTTTTTATGTCTACCTCGTGTTTCAACGTCATTTTTTTGTTTTAAAGCATTTGTTACAAAATTCTCAGACCGATTCAAAGCATCTGCAATAAGTTTGTAGGTTTTACCTTGCTCACGAAGTTTAAGAACCAGGAGTCTTTCTTCATTACTGCAATGGCGCCCACGACCCATCTTAAAAATTAGTTATGTCTGATTTAATGTTTAATTTATTTTTAATTAATATTATTTCACTTCCTTCCTTAATTTTTTTTTTAATTTTTCCACAATAAATCAGACTTTAACTAGACTAAAATTCGCACACCTATTATTTTGTCCAAGTAAAATTCTCACTTAAAAGAAAAATGCCACACTAGTTATCTAACTCAAGCTTATTTTTAGTGGGATTCCCCTTTTTTCTTTCTGTGACAATAATAACAGACTATTTATTTGGTAATTTTTGCATGGTTGTAATTTTTCGCACTTTTAAATAAGTTAAAAGGAAAAAAATTGTTTACACCTATTATTTTGGCCATATGTGTACGTATTTACTTTATATAGTACAAATATTTAAAACTAAAAAAGAATAATTTGAAATCTATGTATGTACATATATACATACATACATATGGGCCATTACAACCCTGTGTCAGGGTTACTGCCTAGCTTCTCGCAGCATTAATGTTGTGTGTGTTAATTTTTATCCATGAGTACCGGAACCTACAGTTTAAAGTCGACTCCTAACGACAGATTTGAGAAGCTTTTTCATGGCAATCATTTACTCCCAGAGATTTACCAGAACGCTGCTGAGAGGTAGTCGTCAAAAGAAATATTTTTTTCATATTTCTTTTTTTCAAGATGTTAGAGCTGAGTATTGACCCCTGCGCTATCGTCTTAGTAAGCCAAAACACTAACCACTAGACTACGGCGACTATGAAACCTATGTGATTCTATGAAAAATAAAGTTATTTTGAGTTTTTAAAATATTTTTCAGTACAAAGGTAGTTTATTTGTTATCGATAACATACATATTTGTTGTAGGTATTATCGACACTAATTAAATTTTATTCAAGGTAAACTTTTACAAAAATTTAATTTTAAAGTTATAGCCTTGCGTGTAAGCCAACTACTTTGACAAGCTCTATTAGAAAGTAAATACAGCTCTGCTAAGTTAAAGAAAAATCGGATTTTCCATAAAAAAAGGCAAAAGAACACCATTTTTGGTAAATAATTTGTTTGTTTATATGTTTGTGGGGTTAAAACAAATCCATATACATACATACATATGTATATAAGGATTTAACACAGAAATTACGGCTAGAGATTAACTACAAGTAAGATAAAGCAAGTCATCATGAATCGTTTAAGTCCAGAACAACGCCTTCAAATTGTCCAATTTGCTTTGAAAATAATAAATTTGTTTGAGCAGCTTGTACAGTACTTTTTGTATCCAGTCTTAAGATTCCGCATTTACCAGTTGTTTGACGTATTGGACAGTTTTCCTCTTTTGTAAGAGCCCTGCGTAATCCATTCAAGTGTTGAGTGTGGAATATTTTCCACCTGCGACAAAAGGCCCTAAAACTATTGTTCCCTTATGCGTGGCAGACAATAAAGCTGATTTAGTGATGACGTTTTACCAGAAACTACGCAAGATGGTTCACAAACGCTTGCTAAGCCTACAATTTAACATTGCACGAGTTTGGTGTCTCGAAGCCATAGAGAACTACGAATATTATACTGGTGTTCCGCATTGCAGCGAAATCTCCTTAAAGAAGTACATACTGCTTTGTAAAAGACTTACTTATGTATATATACATATATGCATATGTTATCGATAACTGTGCTTTGCTACAATTTTTTCAAATATTTGTGCTTTTTTGCGTTATTGATAACGAATCTCTTGTATTTTATTAATATGCGAAAAGTTTTTAAAGCTGAACCATAACATACATTTGTTTGTTTTTTTTTTTTCAAATTTATTTTTATACTTGAAGTAATAATAATATAAAATAAAATAATATAAAAATAACTTTCAAACATTGTCTTTCTTATAAACATGCTTAGCATCATTGCTTATAATTCATAGCTTTGTTTAGCTACATTTATTATGTTTTCCAAACTTTTTTTGTTTGAGTGGAAATGAATGAGTTCATTGCTTTTGTACGAATAAAGGAATCCAATAAGTTGAAGCGATACAGTTCTCATTAAAACATCAGAGTGTTAACAACATATGAGTGGTGCGTAACGGTAACGTTTCTAAAAACAAATAACCGAACAAAGTACAAAAAAGAAACGGCCAAAACAAAGAAAGAAAAATAATATAACCGGGAGTGGTGTTGTTTGTTTTGCTATTTTCAAAAAACAAAAAGAGCAACTGAAAGAAGTAAAACACACGCATACACACATAGTAATTGTTTGTGAGTAAAAGAGAGTTTATTTAAGCGTAAGTTTGTGTGTGTGTTTATAAATTTAAATGAGTGCGTACTTATTGCCTTGCATTGGCGCGTTTTGTTTGTGCGCGCGTATGTATGACATACAAAAATTAAAACGTTTTTAATCATAAAAACTTAGTTGAATATTTGCAGTGTTCATTGTTGTTCTTTTTCTCAACTTTTTGTTTTTGGTTTGAGTTTTAACGGTCATAACCAAACAACGTTTAGTTGTTTAACGATAACGAACGTGTTAAGAACGTTGGCATAAGGAAAAGCGGGTCGAAATAAAGCGAAAAAAGAAGTTAAAAAAGAGTGTTAAAACGAGAAAGAGCATTAAAAGAAAACGTCATTATTAAAGAATTTTTGAAGTATTTTAACTTTTTTCAAAACGAATTTAAAAAAATGAATATTTTATGATTTTATTTTTATTTAAAAATGTTTGTATCTTAAGAAAATACAAAATTGTTCAAGAAAGTGAAAATTAAAGAAAAAAATATTTATTTTTGTGTAAAAAAAAATTCACGTGCTGCTGTTTGCTGCTACTGGATAACCAAGAAAAAATTTTTTTTCCCAAATTTTAAATAAAACAAGGTGCGTGTCGCCAACTTTTTATAAACAATCCAATTTTTAATCATTTAAAAGCAACTACATACATGTGTATTAAAAAAATATATGTATATACATATGTACTACATATAAAAACAACAACCATATGAAAGCATAAATTTTAGAATATAACAAAGAGCAACGCAAATAGTTATTTACACTGGGCAACAGCATTAACTTTTTAAACATTTTATTTTTTATTATACCTACATATGTACCTATTTTTTATAATGACAAACTTTCAAATTTGTATTTTTTTTTTTGCCATTTTGCCATGCTTATTGTATTACTAAAATATATTAAAATTATAAAAATGATTAATTTCATGACTTATAGAAATAAATTTTAAAAAATAATTTGAAAAAATTATAAATTATATGGATCTGTATATTATAAGTATTTATCAGTTAATTTATAAATCCATAAAATTATTAAAGTTAAAAGGCGAAACTAAGCCCTAAGGCTCTTAAAATATCAAAATTTTTTTTTCGTCAATAACGACTAAGTTACAAAATTTAAAAATAATTTTTTAGCAAACCAATAGCAACATCCATAGGTACCATCTATTGCATGACAAAAATGTTATGAACTCATGAGTTCAAATGGTAGCGAAGTGGTTCGTTCAATGCGGTATGGATTACATGATTCTTTTAAAAAGTTGTTTGAGATGCTAATGTCAATCAAATCAAATCAAAGAGTGTGAAATTTAATAAGTTTGAAGAAATTTTGGTCCGTTGATAACTGAAGTTCAAAGTGATACTTGATACAAGATACACTTGATACAGACTGATTTTATGTTAAAAGCCAATGCAATACCTAATTAATAAAAATTGTTTTGAAAGTTTTTCTATGAATTTAATATGTTCAATTAATTAAATATTAATAAAGTTTTTTGGTTTTTTTTTAGAAAAACCAAAAAAAATAAAAAATTCAGAATATTAGACCACCCTTAAAAGCCTGCGATGTCAGTAAAAACCAAGGAAATTTTTTAAAAATGTTTAAACGAAATTTTTTCGTTAATGAATCCTTAAAAAAGTTTTAACACAATTTTATATAAAGTCTGAAACTAAAGTCGAAAGATTTTTCTAAGCCAAATAAAACTAAATCGCGTTAATTATTTTAAAGCTTTGATAGGTACGTAAAGATGTTATGTTAATAGTCATCAAGCTCTAATTAATAAAAAATATATCAAAACAGCGTCAAATTAACCCATTTTATTTTATGCGATTTCAAATTTACACGATTTTGTTTTATATAAAAACATTTTTTTTTTTTTTTTTTTTTGTAAATTAGAAATTTTCGTTTAAGCCACGATTTGGTTCAGTAAAGTCCTATATAGGTACTGTATATAAACTTGCTATTGATAGTTCTTTTGGAAATTGTCAGTATACTATGTTAAGCTCAAAAACCGGTCCCCATTATTTTGTAGTCTAAAGCCGAGGCCAAGCAATGAGCGGCAGGTGGCTTATTACCGAGCGTCATTACTGAGTGGTTAGTGCAGTTAGTTGTTAAAATGCCATATTTTTATTTTTAAATTTTGGTAATATATCGTTCCATAAAGAAGCTCAACATTTAATTTCAACATAAGCAAAGTGAGATATTAATGGCTGGTTTCACAAACTCACACACTTTCAATCAACAATCGTCCATATCGCGAATTTTTGTAAACAGTTTCGAATGTAGAGATCTCAACTGGTAATTAAGAATGTTCGGCTTTTTTGGCTTCAAGCTTAGCATTAATTTGAGTCATGTTAGCAAACTACCATTTATACCAACTCCTTATTTCTAAGTCCAATTTTACTTCGTTGGCATTACGTATAAAAGTGTTCGTTTTGTATTAAAATTCAATGAAAGAAACTGCTCGTTTCTTAATTTATAAAAAAAATTTCATAATTATAAAACTTTTCCCTTTCAATTTTTAATATTTCCTTTACAAACAATTGCCATTTGTAGTTTATTGACTCAATTCATTACAAACAAACAAACAAACAAAAAAAAATTCTCAAACATTTTATTTCGAGTTATAAAGAGTTCATATGTTTAAAACAGCAGCAAAGAAGAACAACAAAAAAATTTGTTATAAAAACTTGAAAAAAAAACTTTACATGTGTCTATAAAATACTCTTCTTTTTGGCCTTTGCAACTGGATTTTTTAGCCGCATTTTTACATTGCTTTTTGCCAGCATGCAATACCTACTCGTTTCAAAGGGTAAAAAAAAAATAACAAAACGACAAAACTAAAAATAACTTTTTACAGCAACAACAGAATTATAATTACAACGACAACATATAGAAATAAAATGAGCGGTGAACTTAAAGAAGTATAAATTACAGAGAGACACACTTTTGCAGGGGATCTATAAAAATTTATTTAAAAACAGAAGTACACAGAGAAACAGCATTGTAAGCAAACTAGTTTTCGAAAATACCAAAAATTTCTGGAATAGTAAGACAGTGTCACAAAATTCTAAATTAAAAAGTTGGAACTGCTAAAACAGAATCTAAAAACCAGTTAATAGACAGTCAGAGATTTTATTCATAACTCATAACTAACGCAGCAACTGCTCTCTGCTGGTATATGAAATGCAACTCTTCGTATTGACGTACAGAGAAGAACAATATCGATAATATTTTAAGCGATATAGGTAGTACCTTTTTTCACCATCTCTTATACTTATTCCCATTTCTTTAGCCTTTTATTATTATTTCAAATAGGTATGTGTCACTTTTGGAGTCGTTCTTTCTAATAACGTGTTGCTGTCTTGTTGCCAAACTCCTCTGAAATGGCTCGACCGATTTTCATGAAATTCTGTGTGTATGTCGGATAGCTCTGAGAATCAGTAAAAATCTGTTATTCATAACCCTGAATGTTAAAGGTGACCCAAGGGACAATTTTTGCCTCACCTAAATAACGTAACGACTTGGATGATTATATATTGTTTAGGTTCTTTTTCTAAGTATTATTCAGAGGGGGGGAAGGGGCTATTTCTCCCTATCCCCAACTATCAAACTGAAGTACCGAAAACGATGGACAACGACATTAATTAAAACTATCAGTAACGCAGACATCAACGTTGATAATCGTTAGACGGTTCCATATTCACTTCTGCTAAGCAAAACAATCAATTCTCATCTCAACGTTGAGTATCAATTAAGTTTGAACTAAAAAACTATTTCCTAGAAATGATGTATATAGGAAAACAACGTTTGCCGTGTCTACTAGTAGAGAATATAAAAAGAAAAAATGAAATCAATCAGCTGCCTAAGGTCTGACAGTTTCCGTTTATAAACTTTTTTTTGTCGTTCTCTTTTTTACATATTGTTTTATTGCGCTTTTTACTGCTACAAAAGGAGAACAAAGCAACTTTGCGAGTATGACAAAGGGTGTTCTCTCACATCCATCTCTATGCATTGTTTAGATAGAACAATTAAACGCATGCCACATTGCGCCTATGGCTGCTGATAAGTATCTTCGTCTTTTCCTGTACACGGCCGAGACAAAATAGACTTTGAAGCATCGGCCCATACATGAGAGTTGTTTTCCATCCTACGTCGGATGGACTTAAGTATTTCTTGCACCGTTTTAAAAAACCGAGACACTTAAAAGCTTCTTTCGACACTCGAAATATGTGATAATTCCAACGGACATCACAATTTATTCTCACGCCTAGAACATCAAGAGCGTTCGCCTCCTCGATGTTTACATTACAGATGACAAGATCATCAGCACCACATCTATGCATAATAAAATAACACTGAGTCTTGCGCGCATTACATTCATGCTGCTGTCATCTACGAAGGAGTAGATAGTATTGGTGGTTGAAAGAAGATCGTTTAGGAAAATTAGGAATAGTGTATGACACAGAACAGAACCTTGCGGTACTCCTGAATTTAACCTGAACTCGTTGGAAGTGATACCGTATATAACCACTGTTATAACGCGGTCCCTGAGAAAACTCGTTATGAAACGACAGAAATGATTACCGACACCAGAAACAACAAGTTTGCAAATAAGAGCCTCATGACAGACTGCTTTAAAATATCTAGAGCAACATCCTTATTTTCACTAAAACGGTGAAGAAACCACCTCTCAGAGAGCAGTGTCAACAAGTTACTAAACTAAATATTAGAGACGATAATGCAGTATATTTTCCATTACCACTAAATTTAGTGGAAAATTAAATTTAATGCAATAAACCCAACTCTGATTTGTACAGACTTATGTATGTATTTATGTATGTATATAATATGAAACTGAATTAAAAATTGTTCCTTTTTTTGAATTGAATTTATTTTCATGAATATGTCCTAAACACATGTTTTTTAATAATTACGTTTCTTTTACGGCTTTTCCTCCAGCGTTTTGTTATGAGTTATAAGTGTTTTTCTCTAATTTCTGTGGCATTTCCTTTAATATTTGAATGCTTTGAGTGATTATCTATTGCGGTTAATAGCAGAAAACCAAATAACCTGTTGTTTAGTGTAATTATTTGATTATTTATTTTTCAATAAAACCAATGAGTTTGTAACACAAAGAGAGACAGAGAGAAGTCAAATAACAAAAAAGTTACGGTTGACTTAATAAAAAACCCACATATTAATGGAATGTTGTTGCACAGACGTTGAGACAAAACTCACTACCTGTCGTACTACCTTAACAAAGTAACAACAAGAAACAGGTATGAAGTGCATTTAGAAAAAAACAAAAAAGTGTTTCTTATATTTTGAAGTGATCTCTCTCTCTTTCACATTCTTGCTCTCTTATATTGCTTTATTAATAAGTCACTGATGTTTGTAATTGACTTCAGCGTAAGTGTGTTATTTGGGCTAGAATTCAAATACGAGTAAAGTCATAAAGTTTCGTTTTTATTTATTATCTGATCTTGTTTTATCTTTTATTATTTGCTGTCAGTTTTCATATAATTGTGTCATGATATAGAAGAAATACGATAAAAAAAAACTGACTACATATTTAAGTAGTAATATTCGAATGTAAAACTGTACTTAACACCCTGTTTTTATTGGAGCAAAATTTGAGCAAGAGAATGAAAACTGTTTTTATAAACTTTTAAAAATGATTCATAAGCGATTTTTTTTTTCATTTATTTATTTACAATTAACTGATCAATAAACCAATGAAGAATGAAAGAAAACAAAAAAAAAAACAAACAAAAAAAATTTTTGAATGAATTATTTCTTGAAATAGGAAACTTAAAATTGCAATTAAAACATTACTTAAGAAAAACATAATAAGACTACAGACGACAAACACACATACACATTGAATACATACCTCTGTATATGTATTTCAATTCATCGCAATAAAACCAGCTTCTTAAATGATCATTCAATTTTAATTAAGCTTTTGCTTAAACATACATTCAGGCGACTACAGATATTATCTCTGTTGTAAGGCAATAATACAAAGTTGTAGAAAAACTTACATAAAAAAGCTACATTTTTAGAATTTATTCGAAAAAAGAAAAAGATATGTCTGCACTTATATAAATTGTTTAAGAATAAGTACTATTTTGGTACAATTTTCAGAAAAATTTTTGGTACCTATTACTGAGATTTTGTCATCTTAATTACTAAACAAAAAATATAGGTTTAAATATTTTTAACTAAAAGTTGGTACATAAAAGAAGTTCAAGCTTAACCAACTTAATTGCTGAGCCACAGTTGGATTTGTGTTAAAATTTGCAATGGTTGTTATTAGGTACCTTTTATTTAAAATATACGTGTAATATGTATGTACAGTCATGGACATAAGTATAGGCACAAGCAGTACTTTCAAATAAAATGAAAATTTTTACGTATTCCCAGAATTAAAATAATAATGTTATTAACAGATTATGACTACAGGATATGTACATTAATAAAATAACAAAAAAAAACTAAAACATATTAGTTTCAGGAATAAAACAATAACAAAAAGTACTAAATAAACTCAGTTTTCTATAGGACAAAATTATAGGCACAGCCATTTTTATGCAGGCAAAAAATCATACAGAAGCTTGAATTAATATTTTGTTGGCAATCCATTTTGTTTTATAACAGCCTTTAACTTATTTGGCATGGAATGTACCAATTCTGTTGTGATATATTCGCCTATTTTATTCCATTCTTCGATCGACGTTGGCTTAAGATTTGCTTTGCTTAATAACCTCCTTGTTCGAATTCTTCGGTCCAATTCTTTCCACAAATGTTCGATGGGATTTAGGTATGGGGACTGCGGAGGATGTGGCAAGCCATGTGCGGTGTTATAAACAAGTCACTACTTCACGTCGCGAGCCGAATGTTTCGAATCATTATCATGCTGTAATGTCGGTTACGTACTCGTTTTACATTGAGGTACTTTTTGCCTTATTTTTTAGAAGCGTTTGCTCTGACAAAAGTATATTACATTAGTAGATATTATTCTGCCTTTATTTTGTGCGTTTGCTAGTGAATAACCCTCTTTTATACTTTTTGAATAAAATTTGTTGTTTTTTCTCCTTTTTTAATTTGCGCATGAAACAAAGTTCGATTTTAATTTATTAATCAATAGTACTTAAAAAATTTTCTTTAATTTATTTTAATATCATAAAGTACATACAGTAAACATACTATTTAGAATTATGTTTCTTTGATTAGTATGCTCGCTAAGCTATTTAAAATTAAAAAAAAAATTATAAGTTTTAAAATTTTTGTTCTCGTGGTACTTTTTGAATAAAAAAAAGAGAGGAATAAAATTCAGTGAAATTAGGTTTATAGAGTCAAATAATATTTGACATATTTCTATGGAATAATTGTCAAATAAGCCCTTACTAAAACTATTTTATATTTTATGAATATGACAGTAAATATATGTATATATTTCTTTTACTTTTAATTGAAATACCTATCATTTTTAGTTGAAATTTTTAATAAAAATAATAGAAAAATAAAATCAAAACACTTCCTGACCTAACAAAACGTATTTCTTTTAATATTCATTCTATAATTTTTTTTTTCTTTATTATTAAATGGGAAAAAGATAATGATCATTTTACATATTTATACCTACACTTATGTATATTATGATGACATTTTCATAATAACTAATGTTCATTGTTGTTGTCATACCTTTAATGAGCACAAATATTCATGATTTCTTTATAATAAAAAAGAAAAAAAAAGAAAAAACATTTTTTTGAAATTCCTTCTGCATAATTTTCACACATTTTTAATGCAACACATCACACAGTGCACAGTCAATACTACAACAACATACGAGAAAATAAAAATATTAAGAAAAATGTTAGAGAGGTTTGTTGCAAAGAGTAAGTATATCCTTTTGTCTAAACCAATAACCATTGAAGAGGAAAAGAAACAACATTTTTTTTTCTTTGTGTTGCATCATTAAGCATTCCATGAACGTGTTTTCTTGGGTAGCTGGTTATTTTTTTTTTTTTTTGTCTTTACTTTGGCCGCAATAACCACCATATGATTTCCGTTATTGCCGCCAACCAAACTACCAACAGGCTAAGCCACCAGTATGCCACCTGTATTGTTTAGACTTTGAATGTGTAATAGTTTGGAATGAAAAATGAATGGCGACATCTCTCTTTCTCTCTATTTATTCATAATGGTTTAGATTTCAGTAGTCTAACCATAGTTTCGTTCGTCAAACCGTTTGACTATCTTTCCGTTTGGTATGCATTTTCTTTAATACAATTCGTTTTTTCTTCAATATCATTTAAGAATTTTTATTTGTTTTGTTAAGAAAATTGTATAAACTGTAAAGATTATGTTTTTTTTTATTATTAAAATCTACGATAAATTAATTTTTAATGACTTTACCAGTAATTGCAAAGAATTGTGCAGAAAAACACAATAAAACTGAAAAAAAAAGAAATGAAACTGACTAATAATTAATAATAAAAATTTTAAAGCAAATGTTAACAAAAAAAGTACTTAAAAGTATAAAATATGTAGTTGACAACGCTTAAAAGCTAAATCGTCATATTATGATTAACCCTGCTATTACACATAAAAGCGCTTTTCAGGATACGTTGCAGGAATGAAAAAACAAATAAAAATAAAAAGATTTCTGAATTTGTTAGTAAAAATTGTGAGTGTATAGAAATTTTCTTAAAAGTACTTTAATGTGTACAGGCTAACCCGGTTGTGAAAGAAAGGGCTGAGTTAGGGAAAACGTATCGTGCATGTCGGCATCAGAAAAACACAATGCTGCTTACGGAAAACGTACATAGTCAGTGCCAAGTAGAAAATCTACAGAAATTAGATTTTCACGATGTAAACAATTAAATTCATTTTATTTTTAATTTTTTGTTCACAATAGCTGACTAAACTGCTTATTGCAATACGTTTTCATTAATTAACAAATTTATACATTTTGAAGAGGCTATCGTTAGTGAAAACGTAACTCGGCCTTACCATATGAAAATATTTGAAGAAAATAATATATTTGGCATCGCTAAATTGCTCAAATGTCAAAAGCGACTTAAAGGAATTTTCTTGAAATCGGCAAATTTTTTGCGTTTTCGTTTTGCAGAACACCTATTCGGCGATTTTAAATCGAAAACGCAAATTTCAAATGTTTTGTGATTTTCAGAAAATGGGCGTCTATTTATTTATAGCATTTTCAGTTTAAATTAAACCTTTTTCAAAATGAACGCAACCTTTTTCAAATTAAACGAGACCTTTTTCAAATAAAACGAAACTCTTTTCAAAATAAGTGAAACTCTTTTCAAAATAAATGAAACTTTATTCAAAATAAATGAAACTTTATTCAAATTCATTTAAACATTTTTCAAATTAAATTAAACCAGTTATAGAATTTAATAGAAAACAAAAGAACAAAAAAAATAAAACATTCATTTTTAATTATGGATAATGCCAAAATCCATAAAGAAAAACACAAAAGTACCGTTATCTAAGAAACTCTACTTAGGAAAAAATAATAACAGCGTTTTTCGTTCTCAGGAGGTCCAAATTCACTTATCTAGGCATGTGGCGTTCTTGGTTTTTTGCCTGTAAACCAGTGTTATATACACTTACTATGTTATGTTCTGTGGTAATTTCACTTTAATAATGATTGGGCGTGGAATTTTATCTTAGAAAATGTTTTCTCTATCGGGTTTAACATAGGAGAATAAAGTGGTAAAAATTTAAGCGTACAGTTACTATTATCCACCATATTTCGAATTTCCTGGGTTTTATGGATTCTGGCATTATCCATAATCAAAAATTAATGTTTTATTTTTTTTTTTTTGTTCTTTTGTTTTCTATTAAATTCTATAACTGGTTTAATTTAATATGAAAAATGTTTAAATGAATTTGAATAAAGTTTCATTTATTTTGAAAAGAGTTTCACTTATTTTGAAAAGAGTTTCCTTTTATTTGAAAAAGGTCTCGTTTAATTTGAAAAAGGTTGCGTTCATTTTGAAAAAGGTTTCATTTATTTTGAAAAAGGTTTAATTTAAACTGAAAATGCTATATTAAACGATTACTTAAAAAAACATTCATTGTATGTATATTTGTTAACTAATTTAAGTTTTTTTTCTCTGTTTTTCTTTTTATAGCTTAAAAACAGCAAAAAAACATTTTTATCGATTACTGAAAATATTTAATAAAGTTTATTCGTATTAAAAAAAGTTTGATTATTAAAAAAACAATCAGAAAACAAATACACAAAATAACAAAAACAGCAATTTAGATTTAAAAATATAACGCTAAAATCTAAAACAAGAACTCACACTTTGGCTATTTTGTGTGCATAAAAACTAAAACAAAAGTGAAAAGTAAAAGTAAAATTTCATCAATCTGTTCCACCAGACTAGAGTAACGCACAGCATTCTGCATTTGCAACAATAACGACCCAGATAGAACAACAACAAATATGGGGCCTTTAGGCAAATTAAATATGAAATCATTGGCGACTACTATAGCAGCTTTATTATATATAAATATAGGATTAATAGGTAAGTGTTTTATATCTTTATGTTTACAAAATTACAAAAAAAATAAAATACAATAATTATGTAACGATTGGCAACTCCTAAAAAAATCACTCAAGTTTTAAAATCAAAAAAAAATAAAAAATTAAACAAAATTTTAAATATAAATTTAAATTCAATAATTTAAATAATATGTATGTAATTTTTATATATTAATTTACATTAAAATCAATAAAATTATTACTTTTATGACTTTCAGTTAGCAACCCATAATTTAAACAATATTACAGGGTGTCTAAAATATGAAATTATATACACAATTTATTATTAGTTGGCAACTTAAAGAAAAAAAAAAGTTATGGGTACTACAGATACCCTAAAATAATTTTTTGAAGTTTAATTTACATATCCATAGGTAATACTAATAACCAGGCATTATAATCGGGGGTACTATTCAGTCAGAGTTCACTAAATGAGGGCAAATATACGTTTTTTTGAAAAATCAAATTCTTAGGTTATAATAGAGTATTGTACATCACCAGTTAGATTAATATATAAGGTTTACATTGGTACCATGGACACTTCAATCAGGTGTGCCGTTGGGTCATATTTTTAAAAAAATTGGCAGAAAGTCAAGTATATTACAGCAATTTTACTTGCTGTTTTTGTAATAGAAAATTGTATCTGTTTTTTTTTTTGTTATGAAAACGAAATCTGGAATCGATATATGTACCTCTCTGAGTCACAAGCAAATGCGTTCATTATTTATCGACTAAATTTAGTTCCAGGTTAAAATTTTAACCTAATAAACCAATATCCCGCCAACTAAGCTTTGCTGCTTTCCTGAACGTAATATTTTATTATTTTTTAACATTATTAATCTTCTACTATATAAAAATTAATTTACATTTTGATGTCACCACTAACCGCGGAAACAGATGTATTGATTTCTGCCAAAATTCCAGGATATGTTAGGGATAGTCTGTAGATTGTTTATGTTTAGTTTGCGCAAAATCGGTGCATTGGTTCCGGAGAATATATCATTTAGATTTTCCTCAAGATAAATTTTCTTAATTTGTTCTGCAAGTTAAATATTAATTTCTTCATATCTTGAGAAGTGTTAAAGCTGAAATTTCTGAGTTTGGTGTAATTGACTTCGTTGTCATTAAAAATCATCAGTCGAAAAATGTGTAGCAAAGCACATCGCTTTATTATTTTTTTATTTCCTGCAAATAGATAGATGTGTAACAGAACACGTTTATTTATTGTAGTGATAACCTATTCGATTGACTTCAACTTGCTATTATTTAATAATTTCTTCATATATCTAAACAGAAAATAGAACCAAAGGGTTCAATTCGAAAGGAGTGCATACTAAAGAGAAGTAGTAGAAGTTGTAGCATATTTTGAAAAGTGGTAATAGTATAACCAGTCCAGTAACTGATAACATTTAAAGTGCTTAATTATTAATACTGCGCCGCAAATCCAAAACATGTCAAATACTCACACTGACCTCGTAATAAGAATACTAATAAGCATCATCTAATCTAACGGAGACTTTAGTAGCAAAATTTCCTTAATATGTTATCTTTATTATTATCTACGAGTGCTTAAGTAATACTGCCATAATATTTTACAATATTTTTTTATCTTTTAATGTAAGTAAATATCTATTAAATAAATTCTAACATAATTCCAGACTTCTTTTTACGTAATTTAAATAATAATTTTAATCAACGTGAATTAAATTTTATGATATTTTTAACATAATTTTTAAGCACAAAAAAGAGAGAATAAAGATAAGATAAAATAACAGCCAAGATTGTCTTTACAAAACTTTACAGTTTTATATCAGAAAACAGATAAAAAAATAAAAATAGCATATATATACGTAAGTATTTATGGAGATTATCTGCCGTATTCGTAAAAATATATTTGTCAAATAAGCTCTTAATAAACGTATTGTATTTTTATGAATACGAGTACAGAGCATATTCATTTTAATACAAACATATAAATATATCATCAACGAAATCATATATGCATCAGAGTGGGCAAACAAATAAAACATTTTGCAAACGTTACCACAAAGTCATAAACTTTTCAAATTATGTTTAATCGTATTGTACATGAGCAAAACCAAAACAAATACTTTCTAAATGAGAAAGAGCGCAAACGAAACAATTCGCTTTTTGCTCTTGTACTTGCTTTGTTATTCCTTTACATTCGTATAATTTGCTCTTTTCTCTTCTTCTTTTCTTTTTGTTCTCATTAATTTTTTGTTGTACCTACGCACATTTGAGTTAATGTATTTGTAGTGCTCAAAACAAAAACAATATACAAAACTAAATAGGACAATCGCTCTCACGGGTTTTGTTTTTGTTTTACTCATTGTAAAGAACAAAACAAAATGTGATTAAATGTTTTGTTTTGTGTATTTTCCTACTGATATGCATGAATACGTGTGTGTAGGTACAATATATATCATATATGCGTACATGTGCATACGTTTCTTGAGTATTTATAATACACATTGCCAAATCAAATAAAATAAATAATTTTTTAAAGAACACTTGTTTTCGTATAAATAAAGGCGCAACTAACCTTAGCCTAAGCCAATGTGATGGACTGTGTAATTGTACGACAAGAATATTGTTGCACACATAGAATTCTGTTGGTTTGCACCCAATTATAATGTTATTATTTATGAAGAATTATTTTTTAAGTACATATACTTAAAACATATTAAATTAAAACAAAAAATCATTTTTTCTTTCTTTTGTTTGTTCCAAAAT